>JAPYZS010000080.1:0-226658 GCA_030522925.1 Trissolcus japonicus | reverse complement strand
AAAAAGTGGCATTTGTTGTCAGCTGATAAGAAGACACGGCAGTTCCTCTGACATTTTTTTTTCTTACTTGGCCAGAGACACTGCCGTGTCTCCTGATAGACATTGTAATTTATAGGTTATACGAAATTCAACATTTACTCGAAGAAAACTATTCGTCAACTCAAAATACGTTCCGATATATTAAATAGAAAAGTACTTATAATATTAATAGTCTTGAAAAGTCTTAATAAAATTAAATTCATCGTTGAAAAGTCAATGAGAAGCTTAAAAGCTGCAAATCTGACGCATCACCAAGTCAAAGGATACGCAAGTTTGTTTTGTTGGACGAAGGGCGAGGGTTAATAAGTGAAATTGAAATGTTTATACAATAAAAACGATTATCGTTTTTGACAGCTAAGGTGAAGTCAGATCTCATTCAACTAATTGACATTTATTTTTAACTAAAAATTAGTCAATTTTACAAGTAATCCACTTTAAAATTAAATGAAAAATTAAATAAAAAAAGATTTTCCATTCTACAGTGTTTCTAAATGATTTTGAGAATGATACTTTTGCTATAATACAATTATCAAACTCAAAACGATAAATGTTATTTCTAGGGACTGAGAAAAGTCTATTTACTTCACAGCCTCTTAACTATACATTACAGTAACAGTTAGTGTTTCGTTTATAGTTATCGCGTCTATAAATTCAAGTTAACGTGATTATAGTGTTTTTAGAAAATCTATGAATCAGAGAATTGGTCGTTTTTTTCTGATGAAATAAAACGTGGAAATAAAAAGATAGAAGGATCAATGATGTTAAGTTTGAATTCGTACGAATAAAACTAATGCAACGGGGCGTCGGCCATTAAAAATTCTCATAAACGCGACTAGCTAATTAAACGTGAATGCTTCGCAAAACTTCGCTGCGTAATATTACTATTTCTTTCATGGACTAAACATTGCTGTCTTTACAAATTTGAGTTTAGAGTTCTTATCTGTCATTGTAATTTCTTCCCGACTTATGCATTCTATTTGATGCAAATTCAACTAATTGCACTTAAATCCAATTTGCATAAATTAATATAAAATCGCTTCATTTCAAAAGATCACAGCAGACAAGCGTGTGTCCCGTGCACGTTTAAATAAATTAAATTTGTTACGTTTGCGTGTTCTCTTTCAAAATCAGACGTTAACTCCATTACACGAACTTTGATTATTTGTTATTTATATACATTTTCCAATTAAAACCTGGTACGTGAACAAATGTTTTGACAGAACATTTTTTTAATTTAATATAACTTTGTTCAAAATAGAGCGAGATTTTGATTAATTAGGAGCCGACAAATAATTAAGAAATCACCGGCGTCTGTTATGAAGTTTCAGCAACGTTCCTGAAGATTTCCTCTTGCTGAACGAAGAATAAATCCCGTCACCCATACGAGCAAATTCCTGTTTCATCTTGAAATGGAGAGAATTTGGGATGAAATGAAAACACATGTTTACTCCGCCCCTTTAAGAGATGTACGCCACCTCGCACTTAGTTTTACATTATGATACTAAATTGGTACTGGAGTCGACAACCCACACGAGTTTGAAAAGATGTACCAAGATACACGCTCAAACGTATTTTTTCTTTTTGCATACGGCAATTGGTAGGCAAATATATTGATTTTTTATTAGTGAAATTTTTTCAAGGTTTATTTATTATTCTTTCGTTTCAGGTAATGATTTTTTTCCAATAAAAATTGTTTCGGTGTTTTGAATGGTTGTATAATAATAGACATGAAGAGGATTATTTTTATTGCTATTTATTATATAGAACTAAAAATAGAAGTTTATATATAAACGTGAGCCTTGTTTCTGTAACCGCATAAATTAGTAGTGAAAAGTTAATTGGAACGGACAGTGTGTAGCGTTTCAGTAGTACAAGTAACAAACAGTGTAGGGTGCAAGCCACTCTTGCCGCTGTTGCGACTCGTACCTTCCCATTCTAACGACCAACGCTTTCGGTCGTTATACTGAAACACCGGACGAGACAGTAAACGTCCAAATTCAACAGCACGATGCAATTCCCTGAATTATTGACTATCCGGAAATTGTAGGAGAAATTCGTGATTATCGTGTCAAGTTTGAAATTGTCAAAGTATCATATGAGACATCAGCAGAAACATAAAATATCCGAGAGAGCATTCAATTTCCATTTCTCTTTTTTTTTCAATAATCACAATCACAAAATCATATTTCAGTTATTATGCTCTAGCAAAACTCACATATTTATTTTTGATAAAGTAAATTTTCATTGATAAATTTACTAATTTCAATCAATAACTTTAATTCCAAAATTATGCTACTGGGTTTTCGGGCAACAATAAACACTAACAGGACTCTGTCGCATGGGACCACGGCATGTTTCGATGAGAACTATTGTCAAACCTCGGTCTTATTGCATCATCAAACTCCTTCATAGGGGCTCACTCGATGTTTTGACATCTGCAAACAGGCAGACGTTTACACCTAAGACCAGGCCCTACTGTCAGAAATAATTCTTATAATTAGCAAAATCGAATGGTAAAAATATAACAAAATTAATTTAAACTTTTGGCGTCAGTAAATTCTTGAAAAATCTATTGAGACAGAAAATAATAAAGGAAAGGAAATTATTTGCTTTTCCTTATTGCTACTTCTATGAATGATGGTATCAACTTCATATCAGGTTCGTTTACATTGTGATGATTAATTAAAACTATTAATGGGTATAAGCATCAGAAGTTAACTCGTCGCCATTAATATACTTCACGCGACTGAACCACGCGCGTACATTTAAAAGAATGAAATTATAATTTGAGAGAAATAATTCATACGTTTAATGCGTTTCACGCGATGACAAAAGAATTAGCAATGACAATCAATTATATCACGAATATAATTCTTTTTCGCCCCTTTTTTATGATTTATTGCCGCGATAATTTCTCTCTCTCTCTGTCTCTCTGTCTCTCTCTCTCTCTCTCTCTTTTCGTCTTAAGACTTGACTAGCTGTAGACGCGGGAATCACATCGTTAAGACTTCAGAGATTGAAGTAACAATTTTTTGATGCGCAATGCCGCCTTTTCATGATTTATTATTTTTGACCTGTTTTCGTTGAATTTATCTTAAATTGTAATTTAAGATACTATTAATATACTTAATTATACCATTCTAAGATAAATTAAGATTTATAACTATAATTATATATAATTCACCCACGTCAAATATAAAGATTATATTTTATTAAGTTTTTAACAATAGTAATTTATTAATAGGAAACTGAAATTCGTTTTTAAAAAAAATGTACAAGAGTAATATTTTAATATTTTGCGTGTATATTGAAATAATATGTGTATTAACAAACTTTTCAAAGCGTAAATACCTTTATATTGAAAACGGAAAATTGAATATCAACCACTAAGGTAAATGTCCCAGTTATTGACCGTGTACCTATTAGTGACTTTCTGTCATTGAAATTCTAGAAAATAGAATTAATATTTTGACATTTAAGTTTAGTTGAATGTATATCATTTTCTTAGTATAATTTCTGATTAAATAATTTATGTAAACTCTCTAGAATGAATTATTAACAAAAACAAGTGGTCACTAATTGTCGGTAAGGTTAAGGTGGTCACTAATAGGGTCATTTAGCTTAAATTATTTTTTTCTTGTTTCCCATAAAACAAGGTCAAAAATAACAACCCAACCCAAAAATAAAAAATGAGCATTTCCTGTGAGTAATGAAAAATTAGTTTCAATAAAAATGAATGCAAATGTTTTATCAATTTTCAATCTTTCATGCAAACATAGTGAGAGTACCGACTACTTGATAAAAAATGAATGTTTGATCGAACCCTTTTACGTTTAACAAACAAATTCTTTTATTATTATTAATTTCACGCTAAAAATAGTTCAATTTGTAAAATTCGATCAAATTCAACGTATACATTCCAAATATGTGGTAATAAAACAATTTATCTTTATTAATTCAAATTATGGTTTATTCAAATTTCGCGGTGATTTTATTTTTTGCAGAAAAGAAAAATTGTGCAAATTCTTATGGAAAAAGAACATTAATATTTATGAATCTTATTGAAAGCATAGCTTGAATTCTTTTAAAACTGTAAATTATAATGATTATTTTGTTTGATGCCCGTGCAAATGGTTGTAATTATATGTTGACACAAAATGTTTTCCACAGACGAGAAAATGATGAAAAATTATACATTCTGTCGTGCAAAAATAATCTGTATTTATTAGAGTTCTTTTTTCAAAGGTGACGTCATTTTGAATCTTTCATGCTTGCCATCATTTGATATTTAAATTTTTCAATTCTTTTTCTATGAAAAAATAAAATAAAAAAATCATTATCGGAATGTCCCATCTCCGTGAGAAACGACGCGAATATGAGAAACCCGAATGAACCGGGAATTATTGCAAACAATCGTTCATAATGAATTCATGAAAAGACAGAAAGTAAATAATAAAATAGATATAATAGGCGTGTGATTTATGCGAAATCCGAAATTGATGTATGATTTTTAAATACAGTGATACGTCGATTGATTTAATGTCCAGCAACAGCGTATTTATTGGTCTCAACTCTTGAATTTTTAGTTTCACAAAATCAATCGCCTGTTTGTAAGACGAACGATTTTCATCCAAAAATAAATCATTCTTTTGTTTGGATCTAGCATTTTGCATATGGGAGACAACGTTTTTTTTCAAATAAAACGAGATTTGAAGTGAATTTGAAAGTTTCTATCATCCGGAACAATATCATTTGACAGTTCATAAATTTTATTGTGATTTAATAAACAAACTTTTTTTTACGTTTGTAACTTTTGCAATAACGAGAAACATGAATAATATCATTGATATTCGTGCCGTCCACTATTTTTCTTTCTATTTTACTTATACCAAAAAAAGAACAACAAAGCGAGAATATAAATACTAATATTTGTCTCGACATATTCGAAGTTTACTGACAAAGTTCCTAAATTCTTCACTAACTTTTTTTTCCACGGTGTAAGGCTGTCATAAGTTATCTTCATTCATTCGTAGTTTACTTTCGACCGTTTTATCATGAATTAATAAACACTAATGTTAAACATAGTATATTAAATCCAAATGATACTTTTTTGTTATTTTCTGTCGTTACATTCATTATGTTTTATGCGTACGGCATAGGGTGCGGATGACACATGTAAAATTAGAGAGCGTTGTTGAAAATCGATACGAAATCTCATTTTCGAAGACAAATATAAAGTACTGAAAGTAACCAGGAACATTTGATTTTATGATTTGACCGATAGATTATATGAAGGCAATATGGTTTGAGTGAGGGGCAGTTTGGTCGAGAGGTTACTGCGGAACGGCATGCGAATTGATTTCATCGGTGTATGATTCCATACTGTATCGATGATTTGTGTGATTGACACACCATGATAAGGCACAAATTTGTTTCGCGAAAATTTGCCTCTGCAATTCGCGTAATGGAAGGAATGAAAAAATATTTTATGGTATGGCAAAGTATCAGAATGCATTTCGTAACCAAAAAAGATAACACAATGGAGCAGCCAGCGCAGTATTCCTTCCATTTGTTCAAGCGTCTGTTTTCTGTTAAAAAATAATGTACTTGGTCGGGTGTAAGAGAAGTCTATCCTTTATTCAAATAAAACTTTCAGCGAATTAAAATCGTGCAAAACGGTTGATCGAAATAAACACCTTTTCACAGTAGATTTCACATAGTAGAAGGCGTTAATTTATAAGCTTTTTGTTTTCAACACATTTTTTCGTTTAATTAACTCTATTTCTTGATTAGTCTAACGTATTACCAAATTGTTTTAAAGTTTAGCTTGTAATTGAAATTCGAATTCTCATACTTCTACTGTCTTGAATCTGTATTCCAATACAAACACAAGTCCTAGTTCAACACGCCCTGAAATCTATACCGCACAACTAAACTGGTAACTGTTTTCTGTTCGGCCGAATAAATTTACGACTAGTCAGTCCGATTGCGCGTTTGCAGTGTTAGACATCTCGTCTGTTCGTATACGGACCGTTACCACTGTATCTGTTTGCATGTTATCTACTCACTGCGAACGCTGGTTGTACGATATTTATACCGAATCGAAAAAAGGTCTACTCGAGAAAAAGCGTAGTTGAAATGTTTGACAACTGGTTTCTGAATGAAACCTAATAAATCGTCGATAAATAAGCTTTTCGGGTGCACTCATTTTTGGGTTGACAAAAAAACTTTACCTAAATTTCGTGAAAAAGTTGTGCTCTTATTTTTTATCCATCATTATTTATTCGATACAATTCGAATAATTGATTTATTAGAATCGATGAAAAACGCTCAGTAACAGAATAAACACGTGACTGCATGAATAATTTTTGTATTTGTATTTAACTGTAATATTTTTTGTTTCTTCTTTTATTCTATATTTTTTAAATAATTTTCCGGATTCACATTTTTATGTTTATTGACAATATTGTTGTATTTTCTTTACATGTAATTTTTTTATTTCAACATACTTTATGTATTTATTTTATTGATCATCAGCCAAACTGAAATTAACCAGAGCCGCAATTCTTTTCTAAATAAATAAATAAATAAACGAGTATCAACAAGAACCAATGAATATCAATGAGTACCGATGGGTACTGACGAGTACTGACAACTTGAGTTGTCAACACGCTAATTCGAGTAGCGAAATTTTATTTTTACGTACGTTTAAATAAAATTAGATTATAATATATAGGTTTTCATGACCGGGTCGAGTAGTGTGTAGGGGCAACGATCCGCGCTCGTGTTAGGGAGGTCGGAAGTTCGATTCCCTTGGCCGAACTTGGAAAAATTGAATTATGACAAAATATGACAGAAAGGGGAATAGGACTTATGATAATAAGATATATGCCGAAATGAAAAATTATGACAATAAGATATTTTCTCATGAAAAATGTTTATAAAAGTCAACGAATTTTTCATTATTGATTCATTAATTGAAAAAAATCCTCCATCTTCTGAATTTCTCTGAGTCCTTTATCTCTGACTAGGACTTTTTCGGAATCATTGATATTCGTTTCAGAATTCGGAGTTGTGAAACTCATCAATACTCATAGTACTCTTTGGTACTCATCCGTACTCATTGGTACTCCTTGTTACTCATTGGTATTTATTAGTACTCAATAGAAGAGTAACGAGATACCAACCCCTTATGTTGCGAGTAAATCGTAAATTGTACGATGTTTGTTGAAATGTAAAATTCTAGCAAATTCGATTTCTCTGTGTACATAAAAGGGGTGGAGTAAAATTTATTCGTCAACAAAACCAAAACTTATTTCAAATTACTCGAGTATGGATCGATTACGATCCGTATAGATATCTTCTTCCTGCATAGAGAATATAACCTTTCTTTATTCCTCTCCATTCTAAAAACTTGCTTTAATTCCTGACAAAGCTTCTTATCTTCTATATGAAAAATCCACATGAAAGTTTCTTATAAAAATATACGTGTGATTTCCATAAGCTAGTTTTCCGCGGATCATTTTTGGAGGTATTCAAAATGAAGAATCTTTTTCTTTAAAAATAAGTATTATGAGAATAAAGTACACCCATGTAGAAAAAATCATCGGCCCAATATCGGCACAAAACCAAAGATTTTTGGCCGACCGTTGACATTTGACGTTGGGCCAACATCATAATGTGACGAAGTTAAATTTTTAATTGATTCCTTTGAAATGGCCCACACTGAGAAAAAACTTATAATAAAAATTACTATAACATATAATAATCGAGACATATCTTAGAAAATTCTAATTTCTATATGGATAAATATTTCGGCGGATCAAGATATTATCAAAATTGTCCCCGTGTGTTACAAATGAATTACATGAACAGAATGGTAATATGTTCGATTTTGAAAGATATTGAGTTCTGAAAGGTGAAAAAAATGTCCAACAAAAAGAAGAATAGTACATTCATTCTAAGACACGAATAATACTATCGCGAAGAAAAATTATTCCATGATGATGTTTTAAACGAAAACTCATCGAACATTTTACTTTGTCATCGAGATACTTAATCAGCAAAGTTCTCAGCAAATTGATTAAATGTGTTCTCCTCGGGAAGTAGGATAGTCTCATAGTTCATTTTGATGTATTCAGTACCGTAATATTTATTGAACTGTATCACCAGTGTTTGAAACGCATGAAAACCTTGCTTTTGATAGCTGTCGTAGCCTTTGTATCAATTACTTCCACAACCAAATATATTACCAGTATGGAAAATCCGTTTAACCGAAAGACCTCATTTCCATTTATATTTCTGTTTTGAACGATTGATAGAATAAAAAAAAATGCCCTTTCAAATTCCTGCACGATTTCGAGTCGAGTGTGCAAACGTTATGTACTACGTTCAAGTATTCTGAGGCCTACACTACATCCTTATCGATACTTTCAAAGGATTGGAAACTGTTACTGAGTCAAGAGTTATAAGTCGGATCAGAGCCAGATTGTCGGAAGATCAAAATGTCTTATCAGAATCCTGGTGTAGACTTATTGTTTCATGTTTTTAGTTTTATGATAAAAAGTCACACCTAGTAAATTTTGTATAATTCAAAAAATTTTTTTCACAATAATATTTAGACCGTTAAACTATATACTAACAGGAATCATGGTATTCTTTTATTTTTGACGGAAACTTATTTACGAATTGATTAAACGCCGAGCTTGGAAAAAATATTCGATAAAAAAAATAAATAAAGAATTGAATATTGCAGCGGCAAACGTTCATGGAATTTCGTGACTTTGTATTCGTAAAATTATTAAAAATTCGGTTTTAGTGGAAAACTGCCAATTCCAATTTCGTTGTTCCGTGATACATCCTCTTACGTTGTCATATTGAATTTTATTGATTTGAATATAATCGTATAGATGTCCAAACGCTGAGCAGTTTTCAATTTAATATAAGTAGTCGGTGGAAATATTTGTCGCTTTTATTTTTGTTTCATGAATGTTATCGAGAATTTCCTATATGAGACATATGAGAAATAGAATCACAGTTAATTATTACATAATTGAGTTAACCGTTCAGTTCATTCAAATTTGTCATTGAATAAAGTATTTATCAGAGTTCCGGTGTACTTCAAGTATTCGATAATCACGGAAAGAAAAAAATTATTCACAGTGTTGATTTCGTTGAAAAAAGTGGAATTGGATAAAAGTGATGTTTATTATAGTTAAAGATCGAAAGTTGATAAAAGCGATATATTTTCATATATAAATGATTGGGAAGTAATTTAGCCGTTCAAACGTTGCACAAAAGTTTTTTCAGTTTGATCGTACGTAGACTGTAGTTTTATAATTATGCATTGAAAATGATACAATCATTTTGTAAAATGTGGGTTGAAAGTGAGACGAGCTCTGCATTCATCTGAACAGATAAGATCACTTGTTAAGCCTTCTACGAACCCTCAACTTTGCTATAGTTAGAATGTTTACTCCAAGTCAAAGCTACCAACGACACACTAACATAAGATAGTACGTGCTACTTTTTTCAAAATTGATATATTTTTGCTTACCAAAAATATTCAAAACAAAAGAGATGAGATACTTCCCGATTTGCTGTTTTATTTTCTTGGAAGTTTTTGAGAATGGAAATTATTTTAAATTTATCAGCGAGCAATGATGAGAAATAGAATTCTCATCATCATCGTTAAAGTCGAAAGTTGTAATCAAAATGCAAAGAGAAAATGAATGTTTATAAACACATTGAGACATTGTTGAATATTGTCATAAGTTTTCTCAATTGATGTGAAACGTTAAAGCTTCTTTAGAGTGTTTATACCGACTGTTGTAACAACCACGTAAAATGAAAGAAACATAAACCATGACGTAATAGCAAGTTTTGATATATACAATGTTACGATTACGATGGTAATGATTTGTGTTAATATAATAATGTAATAAATTTCATTTCATTAATTCATTGCATCTTTCAAGTTGGAAAATTTTTGACAAATTTAAGATATTTCACCTTATTACAAAATGAAGGATTAGAATGAAAGAAAAACTGAAAAAACAACAATAATTAAAGTAAACGTTTTCCTGAATGATTTGATTAAAATAATTTTTTATAATTATATTTGTCATGGCAATAAGCACGTGTTATATGTCAGAAACAGTGAAAAAAAACTGATTTATACAAATGCGATTGGAAAGTAGATAGTTTCCTTGACTTTTCTTGACAGACGCTAGATATATGTTTCAATTTTGTTTTTGTGAATGTGTTATACGAGTTTAGAGGAAACAAATTTAAACTTTTTCAATGAAAACTATTTTGTACGAACACAGATTTCAATAGTAAACCATACAGAAGTTATTTCAGACAATTATTATTATTGACAATTTTCACTTGTCGTTGAGTTTTTATTGTTGTTGACGTTTTGTTGAGGTAATTTTTGTACTTTTCAAATTTGCAATACGGCGCATAATGGGTGCAAAGTTTGTTTCGAGTTTTGTTTCGGTAGTTTTTCTCTCTCTTTGATGTTACTAGGAACTATTGAAATCCGTCATTTGACATCACGAGGATGATAATTGGAAAAGCCTGTTAATTAAGTGTAGCAAAATGAACGTTAGAAGTTAAACAAAACGAGATCTACCCGCGACGTGACGCAAAGAGCTTTGACAAAATGAACCCATTTTTCAATGTTTATTTATTTCTTTTTGAAAGTCAGTTAGATTGGGACTGTTTAATTTATACGAAGATGTAACAGATTTTGATAGTTGAACGGTTCAAAAGAGAGTTACTTTAGTGTTGTGCAAACTCTGATTAAATTTAAGTTTTATTCGTCTCGGAGTTTTGTTTATTCTTGTGGTTCGAAATTTCCGTAGAATGAGAGTGTCAATAGCTGTGCTTTTAAGCAAAGGTCAATATGTAAAGCTGTAAAACGTACTTTTATGCAACGAAATATAAAACAGAATATATAAAGCACTATTATCTCTTTTAGAACATATGAAAACAACTTATCTCTACTTGCTCTTAGATATAATGATTTTTTTTTTGACAAATAAGATCATTGAATTAAATTTGTCAAATTTTTGTTTTCTGGACATGAAAGCTGGGCATAATAATATTCGATTTTTCGCTTGTCAATTGAAAGTAACTAGTTATATCTTGTTGCAGGATATATGCCAATTTTGGAATATGGTGATCTTCGACACATCAATACGAGTGCTGGTAAGAATAATTTTTACAAAAACTACAAACATTCAAATCAGTTAAAACAATTAACAATGAAAAAAACAATTAACATTGACGTGGCGATTGGAATAACCTGTTATGCATATATGAATTTCATGTAATCTTAACCTTTTATTGGTTGTGTCAGACATATAACGCAAGTAGCTACATATATGGTGTATTGGTGGATATACCCAATAAATAAGATCTACCTTGATAGTCAATATAATATAATGCTTAAATGAATTAAAAGGATCAGGGATGTTGTTTCGAATTTAAATTAATGTTTACATGGAAAGAAGTTTGCATTCAGTATTGCATTCACGAAGAAAATTAAAAAAATATAATTATCAATCAAAAAACTTCACATTAAGTTTTGGCAGCAGAATGTTTCTTATGAATAAATTTGCTATAGTGAAAACCTCTAATGGCTATGGTTCAATTGTTATAATCATTTTTTCTGGTTTTTGTCAATACTTTTTTCTTGGAATATCGTACATACATTATGTATAAGCATCGTTGCATCCGCTCATAATGTTCAACAGTCGTTTTACAAATATTTATTAAATTAAATTAAATTGAATAAAATTGACACGTGTGTCGAGAAATACAAGGATTTCAAGTTGAAAATTTAATTTTAAGATTGGATAATAATTTTAAGACCGGATGTTTTTTCATTCAACATCCGGTGTGCGTGCAGTTATAGTACACCGCGTAAAAAACAAAAGGTTAACTGGTTATTGCAATTTTCTACAGAAATTATTTTACGATTGAAAAACTTCAACTGATCAGATTTTTTGATATATCGAAAATTTCAATATTTCAAGGATTTAAATCGTAAGCAGATTATTAATTGATTGGAATATTGCTATATTGAATGCGTTGAATCGAACTGGAAAAAAACTGCGTCATGTCAGTAGTCAAGTTGAAACATTAGTGTTTTAAACAGTTCTCTTGGTTGTAAAAATGTATTTTTACAATATAAACAAAAATGATTATTGTTAAATTGAATGTACCCTCACAGGATACCAAACTTGTATCTTTTGAGAAAGAAACCAATAGAGGGTTAAATTTTCCAACTATTGGAGAATTTATTCAGAAAGGATTTCATATGGATTTTGGTATATGATGTTTGAAAACCAAAGTGAAGACATATTTTTGCTATCAATTATTTAGCGTTCTCATGATTCGATAAACAGTCCTGTTTGCTTTTCAGAAATGTATTGGAAAATATTGTTGATCATTTTCAAATAATTGGAATGCTATGAGTATATTTACGTTAAGTGAGGATGAATATCTTTTAAGAGATTTCATAACACGTGTTAATTTGAAAAAATCCTTGTACGCGTCGTCCGAGTTCTTATTTCACCAAGTTTTAATTGACCCTATTAAAAAAAACTTTGCTCCAGACTCAAAAGCATCGAGATACAAACATTTACTTCTCATTTGTTCAAGTTTCATTCGAAAGTGTCATTTTCATTCCACGACGATTCTGTCAGCATTAACTTACATTTTTACAGACACAAAAAATATCTGAAATTTGATTTTGTATAATATATTTGGTAATATTTTATATTAGGTCCAATCCACTGTTGAAAAGTTGAAGGAAAAGGCGGAAATTGGCCGCGTGTTTGACCGTTGGTCAAGTTCGTTTAACTTTCTTCTCGGGATCTGATTGGTCAGTTGGACCTGTCAGTTCGAAAGTAATGTTGTGACAGTCATAGAACCCATATTGGGCGCGCGTGGTGCGCTCCTGTATATTCTAGTCCATTGTTAAGGTAGAAAGCCCATTATATCAGGTATAGTTTAAGGTATTAAAACAAAATATACAGAATTATATTATATTAGTAATATATTATTACATAATTAGATATGTCGGAAAATTTGTTGAAACTTGATTGAAGTACACTTGAAATGTTTATTTAGGTATCATATTGGGTAAGTGAAATAAAAACATCGTGTCATGATAATAATTTGGTATATAGGCATATGGTGCATTTGGCAGTAGCATAATAATATTCCCATTTTATTTTAATTTGATGTATCGCAACTGTCTACATATCTAGTAGCGTACAAAATTTATTGAATTATTATCCAAATAAATAATTTCGTAATGACTGTGATCATTAAATATTTCAGAGTTCCCTTGAATAAAAACAAGTTTAAAACTTCGTGACTTTAATTAGTGAAATTCACAAAGTTACAAAAGCAACTTAACGCTACAGCGCTTGAGCGCCAACCAGCTCTTTGTGAAGACATTAATAAAACCGCAAAATAGAAGTCATCAAACATTTACAAAAAATCATAGTATTTACATCAATTTATGGTTGACAGTATCAGAGGAAAAGGAAACGGCAGATCTGTTTATCTGCCGTCATCAAAACAGTATCCTAAATATTCATTTTACGTACTTTTGCGAGATTATCGTAAGATCATTCGAAAAACAAAACATCAAACAAACTGGTACGTGACGATTTTTCCCCAGATTTTTTGAGTATAAAAACATTCTTTACGGAAATATTTATGTATCTGTTACCAGATTTACGTTTTACGAGTATGTTGCACTCAATAAACTGTTATCTTTATTTTATTTTCATCTGATCATTAAACATCCACGTTTGAATTTGAATGTGAGAGAATATCTGATGTATATCAAAAGTATAGTTTCGAATTTTTTTTCTGGCATATTTTTCTCTGGCATTTTGAATCTCTATTAAAAAATTGTAATAATTAAGTTCCAAGATACTATGTAAAATTTTGTTTGCAAAACCTGTGGGGAAGTCATAAATTAAATTGTTTCCGAGTTCGAGTCGAATGCAAAAAAAACTTTTTTTACTTTATGTAATTGGTCGATTCAAACATCTCATGAGCAAAAGTAGGTTAATGGGAAGCAAAAACCATTTATACGAATCAAAAAGTCGTATATTTTTATAACTGTTCATGCTTTATTGTGGATCAATTAATTTGCCTAAAATTATAATCCCAATGTTTACAATAATAAATAATCAAGTTCAAAGATTGTTTTCGATTCACAGATAAAAATAAGTGTTTCTTTTGTCCAGCGGAAGAAGATTATTAGAAGATACTAGTTATGGATAAATCTTCTTTTTGCTCAAATTATTTTTCATTGTCAATGCAATTTCAAAAATGCACTGTCAGATTAATTGTTAATTACCACTTTGTACTGTCGGTGAATACAAAATGCATTTTATTTATCTGCACAATAATTAACGTGTATTACCGGTAATCAACAACTTTCGTCGAACCTGCTGAAGCCGTAATGTCAGCGTCAGTTGCGGTTTTCTTCTACAGGAAACTTAGAAAAACATAAGAAGAGAAAAGTTGCAAAGATCAGTTCAAAGTTTTACCTTTAAAGCCTATGTCTGGTTCACGGGAGCCACGATTGGCTCACGGATACGGTGCCTTGACTGACGTTGAATTACTGCCTCAGATGTTTGTTATCACGATTAGCACCGTTACGTTCCTAAACCGTTGTTTTAACTCACACAAACGAATGTTCTACATCGGCTCGCTTGTTGTCTCGCGTGTTTCGCTACGCTCTTACGTGCATTGCAATTAAATCAAGTCGTTGTTGACATCATGATGGCTACGAAAATTAACTAATTGTGGGATCGAGAAATTAAAGTTTTTTATCTACCATAATGACACGTTAGTAAAAAGGAAATATAAGTTTCGGCGTTGAAAGTTAAGATAAAAAGGTTTAAAAATACCATTGCAGAAAAGTAAGGTGTTTTGTATTTTTATTGTCGGATTTCATTCATTAAAACGTCTGGGAGCTGGAAAATTTTTTCGGCATAATGAAAAGACCGAACATTTTCTTCAAAGAGAGATTATAATTTTTCGGTTTTTTTAATAGAAGTATACCTTACACAGAAAGACTTTTTTGCAAGGGTAGAGTGAAGAGCAGATGATAAGATAAGCAAATTATAAATAAAACATCGAACATCCTAGAGTATTTGTGTACTCGTACATCGTCGAAACTGTAACGACTACTTTGAATTTCATAAGAGGGAGTGAAAGCTAGAGAAGTGAAGAGATGCAAGGGGACATGAAACAGAAAAAGCAGGATCAAGAAGGGTAGAATAAATTTAAGAAATGTGCAGGAAAGCTTAGAATTTTAAACACAAAAAAAATATATATATATTGCTTTTAATTGAGACATTCATAATCGTATTGTGTGGTGTTGCAGAAATTAAATGAATAAAAAGCGAACAGGGACATCTCGGCGGATTATGATTGCGTTACATTGACAGATCTGTTTTGGTAGGTTGTTTAATTCCATTCGCCTATCAGATGGATGTAAATTGTTATCACGATTAAGCAGGAAAATTGAAACCCATTCATATGAGAAAAAACTCATATTCATTAATGAAATCAAATGAAATCATTTTTAACATATAATTAAATAATTCTTGACATTTCACATTCTATGAGTCATTTTCATGAAAAACATATGTTTAACTTGAATCTTCTGAGATGTGAATTTCATTGAATAATAATAGTTTAATGGGCACGTTTGTAACTAAAATACATACCATCCAATAAACAACAGGTTATTCAAACAATTTTTAATGAAAGCTATAATTTTATTAACAATTTTTCAATATACTCATTTTTCTGTAACTGTTGAAGCTTTGGAAACACTTGTATGTTTTGAATACTTTACATTTACAGTTTATAGTTTTAAATTTTAAATTTTCAACTAACATTTGAGTTTCGTGAAAATAGCACTTTAATTTCAGAAGAAATTGTCCGACGGACAAACTTTCGTCTTAAAATAAAAAATCCATCGCATTTTTTGTTATTTTGTAAATTTTATCTTGAAACATAGATACACATAATAAACAAGATCTTTCCAGACAAAAGTAATCACTAAAAAAATATTTCGCGCTCCACAATAATGCTTGCTAAATATATGATGCTGTTAAGTTTAGTGGATTATGCTACATGTAGGAAATTCGTATATCTTCTTGATACTGGATATAAGGTACCGAGTAATAATACTGCTAAAGCAAGACTTTAAATTCTAAAAAAATTACATTACATGTCACATTAAGAGAGATCATAATCTAGCTTAACCACACATCGGTACTTGACCTGATTTTTAAGTTCATATTTCTTTTTTTGTATAAATTAAGGGAAATATTTTAAGTCATATAAATTTGTGATTGTATTTATATAGGCGCACCCAAATAAGCTAACGTGTAACAGTAAAGTTACAAAAAATGTCTAATTTTTAAACACACAACGTTCCGTAAGATAATATTAAAAAAATCGCATTATGATAGCAAAAAATATTCAACGATTATTTATTTAAAATTATTAACTTGTCCATAATTATATGCGTGAGAAAAATCAAATACTGCAAATTTTGCATTCGTTTAGTGTTGTTTTGTTGAGTTGAAGATTTTTTACTGTTCGCTTTAAAAGTATGAAAGAAAATAAAAATCATGCAATTTAATCTTTGCTTTGTGCGTTAAATAAAAACAACTGCGGTTATTACTTTTAATTGCTTTAAATAATGTATTTAACCGAATATAGTACATTGAAGCGCGAGCATACTACCGCAGATATCACAAAACACCACGTTAGCGTGTTCTGCCAAAAGTTTAATAACACTTTTTTGACTTTCACTGCACTTACGCTTTCTAGTCGGTCGATACAAACGAACATCAGTTCGTTAAGTAAATTATCACTCGTCACAATAATTTTGTGATTAGACGAACGGATTTCGTATCTTCTATTATAGCATAAGTTATTTTCAAGCTTTTTCTGAAAAGCGTGCAAAACACTAATTATGAAAAAGATCGTAGATAAATAATCATAATAATATCAAATTATTTGTAAATTTTCACTGCAGAAAAATAGCATGAATACAAAATTGAAATTTACTCAATTTTATTTAAATGCAAAAGGCACATTTTAATGATCAATACAAAATTTCGATTATTTAAGTAGTAAAACAAAATATAAGGTTCAAAAAAATTGTTTAATTACATAAAAAGTGTGTTGTATCCTACTTATGTTTCAAATGAAATTATTTATTTTTTACCTTCTATTTAAGTTATTTGCAAGTGCAGTTTGTGAACATTTGGAAGCTGTATTTTCATAATAATTAGATATTTCATGTAGCAATTTTTCTCTACAGAAATACTAAAATTTTCGGTTAGTCATTAAGCGAAAAAGAGAATTTTTTGGTGGTTGTCATATAATACTGTGTCATCATAAGGCATCAGAATTCGATGTTACACGTATTTGCATAATTATAACTGACAAATGTTATGATACAGACAGAAAACAATAATATTTCAAAGGATTACAAAAACAAAGAACATAATGAATAATATTATGCAACCATATGTATTATTTGGATACTGGCTGACTTTTTATAGGTATTATTATTTTATTAATAAATATTCAGTCTGATCTTGTTGGTTCAAAATTTCTGCGGTGAATTGCCAAATAAGTAAATCGGTATTTCGATCAAGTGTGACTTAACTTTTCAACGTTTTTAAACTGCTTTCGTATATACAGGATGTCCCATTTTAATCCGGCACCTGTAATAATTTTAAAAATGTGTGTTGAAGAAAAAAATAAGAGTCTAAATTTTATAAACAACTCATAATCCTTTTAAACAGACCTCATCAAACTAAGAAACTCTTATTCTTGACATTTTTCGCCAACGCTTGTATTGCAAGTTATTCGAGGTGCTGGATTAAAATGGGACATCCTGTATATTATAAAAGTTTTATTGAAAAAAATTAAATCATAATTGCTGGGGGTTTTGATTCATATATTTCCTATTCTCACAAGTAACTAATAATTGCAGTTCACCACAGATTTTGCTAAACAGATTTTTCATAAATGTGACAAAAATTTGAATAATATTGAAAAAAATTATAAAAAATTAGCTTTATATTATTTTTTTTAATAACTTAAGAACCTGAAAACATATTAACAACTCACTAATATTCAATTTAAATTTCATAACTTATTAACAATTATATACTCAAATGAAGTGTTTTCAAGTTTTCATTATCATTATTTAAACATTATTATTTAAATATGAAAAGTTGAATTCTGAATCGTTTGGAATTGGTAAATAATATGCATGGTAAATAAAATAAATAAAAACAATAGATATTATATACTGATTCTAATATTTTTTTATGTCAAAATGGATGATCAAAAAATTTTAATATTATTTAAACAAAAAGCTTCTCGATTACCAGTATCCCTGGTTCCAGTTGACGAATTTGATGCCCCATTTTAGTAGGTCCAAACTGTTCACTTTTGTCGACGCAAAACTATTAAAAATATAAAATGACTTATATCTTTCATTGAAACTTGATTTAAAATCTAATTTCATTGTTTATCAACGACCATAGTTCCAAAATGACGAAGGATTCCCATACCAATGAGAAGGCTTAATGCCCCAGTCTTTTTTTATAAAGTCGGCTACTCTTTCTCCAATCATCATGCTCGGACCAGCTGTATTACCCGATGTAACCTGCAAGCATAAAACGACAATCAAATATTCAAAGCCAATTAGCCTAAAAGCACACACAATAGGCGATTCAAACTTTCGCAACAAAATAATCCACTATTTATTTATGATGAGATTTACGAACAAAGATGAAATCTCAAATTCTCTTTACAAGATTAAAAGTAAGAGTTTACTTTGATAAATAAAGTATACAAATATTCTTTAAACAATTTAATTAATTTTTGGCCCTGGGATTGCATTAAAAATTCAGAGATCATTTCAAATATCAACTTTGATATAAGGGAGTGCGTTTTGCATTTTCTTCTAAGATCTTAAACTTTTTTGAAAAAAAATGTCAAAGAGCATTCTTTTTTGGTACTTAATTACCCAGTGACAACATTATTAGATCTTTTTGATAAATACAAGTTTTGCTTAGATCTGATTCTGAGAAACTCTTTTGGGATAATTAACTTTTAAGTCTTTGCATGCAGAACACTATACTCAGCCATGAATTAATAAGGTGTTACAAAAGATTCAACGTTTGTAGATATTGTTTGAACTTTCTCCGAGAGTTCTGGCGTTAGGTTTGTGTTGATACGCGGTACAGTTTCCATAATTATCAATAATTATTAGATGCGCTCTTCGTTAAGTGCTATGTTATACAAAGAGCTGTGCATAATCGCAACTTCAAAATCTAGAGTGATCGTTAGTTCAAAATATTCCGATATGCTTTAAACTTTATATCACAACAAGATTTAAACGTGATATTCTGTACTATTGTAATAAATAACGAAAAATGTTTTCATTATTGTATATTTATATTTTATTGATAATTTGTATTTATTGTAATTTATACTTTATTGATAATAATGATAAATAACTATGTGTTGATTAGAAATGAATCACCGACAATTATAAAAGTAATTAATTGTTTAAAAACAGAGTCAACGTTCTGTCGTCAGTACACGCACAAAATTCAGAAAATTATTGAAGTTTATATCACATTCCAAATGACTTGAAATATCACTGCATTTTACACCCAGAAACTCGACGCGAATTTATTACTTTTTTCAAGTATCGCTCGTAGAATAACCAATCAAAAAATGTTTTATCGTTTAAAGAAAAGTTATCCGGTCGATTTTCAAATCGACCAGTTTACTTCGGTTATGATATAAATGAAAATTGAGACAAATCAAGAGTGTAAATCTGTTGTCAAAATATGTTACATTCGTAATAACTTTAAATCCATGGGTCTAACGAAGGTGTGATTTTTACCTCTAAACATTCAATATTCAGATTCATCAACTCTATAAACGATAGAAATGTTGATAAAATATGAAATAAATAATAATGTTTCTGTGTCATATTTTCGACTACTAAACCATTTATTCTGTTATGATTTATTGAGATTATTGAATTTTTCTGTGAAATCCAAATGAATACCATTGGCATTATGGACGCATCTGCAACTCGTAGTCCTCTGATACCGTAGACTTTTAACTCTGGATCAACAACAGCCATAGAATCGGAAGGTGGTCCCATTTTACAAGAGCCCACTTGATGGTTCTCTGGTCCAGTGTCTTGAGTTATCGCGCACCTCCAGTACTCTGGACTTCTGAAAGCGTATCGATTGCATGCGGGAATGGGTTGATTTCCCAATACAGGAAAATGTTTACTCATAGATGTTGTATTAATTAAGGCCATAGCTATCTGAATGCCTTCTACCAATACAGCTGCGTCTAGAGGATCACTAAAGTAGTTTCCAGTGATAATTGGATGAGCAAAAGGATTATTACTCCTGAGTCGAAGTCGTCCTAGAATTGAGGCCTATGTCATCAAACAAAATCTTAAACTGAGAACGACAAAAAACAAAATTTGTCAATTAACAAACCTCGACTTCGTGGATGTAGAACTGTTGGAGATATACTGATACTTCGTCTATTGTTATCTAACAGAGCCCCTACTTGCCCAGTAGTCGCACACGCTGCCTGATAACCACCAAAAAAGAATTGCAGATCTGGATGTTCTTTTGTTGCATGACTCGATGGAACTATTCCCGTGATCTGAGATAGTCCGGTTGACGCCATTGGTCCATTTCTGAATGCCAAGTACTCCGAGGCGGCTGCCCAATTCAAATCATATTCATTTGGTTCGTTTATTGTCCAAGAAAGAGTGTAAGAGACGTGGTTTATAAGATTTTCTCCTACTCCAGGAAGATCATGAACGACAGAAATATTTACGGATTGCAAATGCTCTTTAGGACCTATGCCCGATAGGAGTAACATCTGCGGAGAATTAACAGCACCCCCTGAAACTACGACTTCTTTTATGGCTTTCACGCTATAAAACTGGCCGTTCTAAAATTAAAATTAGTTTTGTGAAAATCAATTTCATTTTTCATAATAGCTTTGAAGATCTGCTTCTTGTTAAAAAACCTCACTTTGAAAAATTGCACTCCAGTGGCCTTCTTATTTTCCGTGATAATCCTAGTAGCTGTGGCATTGACGATTACATGCAAATTAGACCTATGTCTCACTGGATGCAGAAAAGCCTTCGAACTGCTCTGTCTCGTTCCTTGTTTCTGCGTGAATTGAGCTACGGTAAATCCTGTAAAGTCATCTCCATTTAAATCCTCAGTTATCCCTAAACCTAGTTCGTTTGCAGCTCCCAGAATATCCTGAGTGATCTTGGGCTGCCATGGAAATCTTTCTATGTTCAGTGGCCCACCCATTGTGTGATACTTAGTTCCAACTCTAAACAGTTCAGTATTATTTTCAGAACACAAAAAGTATGGTAGCACCTAAAACAAAATTCGTTTCCAAGTTATCAAAATATCGGCATATTTTCTTCTTAATATAAAGTAAAAAGGTAGAAGATAAAAAATATGAAAATTAATCTCAAATTTCTCATTGTTTACCTCTTCCCAAGTCCAACCAATATTACCCAATGCCGCCCAGTTATTGTAATCTCTTGCATGTCCTCTTATGTACATCATGCCATTGTGTACGGAAGTTCCTCCAAGACTTTTTCCTCTAGGCCAACTACACGAGCCACCGGTAGATAAACACGCAAACTTCTCATTTGTAGTTCGGTACTGCCAATCAATATCAGTTCCTAAAGTTTAGTTAAATGGTATCATTAAAATTATAATGAAACGCATCCAAAGTACATACAACGATACACTATATTGAATTTGAATTGTACCTAAAAACATTGCGACCATACTGGGAACTGTCGTTCCTGGAGGTTCATCAGGACCGGCTTCAATTAGCAAAACTTTCCACTTAGGCTCTTCGCTTAATCGGGATGCAACGACTGATCCAGCAGTACCGCCTAGAAGTAAATTCTTTATTATACATAATCATAACAACTTGACCTAACATGAAAAGCAAATAATTAAAATAAAGATAGACGTTAAATTTTTGTTACGCTTTCGCCCCACATATCGGTAATAAAGATTTCTGATGCAAGATTTGCTCAACATTAGTTTTCAATTTAGCCTGTTTGTTTACTATACGTTGGCTTTTTTTTAATCGCTAAATTTATTGTATAATAAGTCGTTAGTTAAGTTATACGACAGTCGTTTTTGGAAAAAAGACTCTTGAATTTATTGACACATAACAATATAGACTGAAAATCAAAATACAAGAATTCAGCGTGACGTAAATTAAGGACGGTTCTTCATTCTTCTTAGTAGGAATTGATTTGTACTTAATAATTTATGTTGTCAAACAATATTCGATTCAAAATATATTTTTTGACTCACATTTTTTATTTACTTTTATCTCTGTTGTTCAACTAAAAGATACATGCAAAAACCATTTTCTATTTTATTTTAACCATTTTTTAATATTCAACATCTTGTTAGATAATTTAATTAATAATTTTTAATAATTTAATTTGTGCCAATACAAAAATAAAGAAAAAATTTTATTATTGAACGTCGCTATAGACCTTGGAAAATCGGAATAAACATTCTATATTGCCAGTTTTCTTAATGAATGTTCGTTTTATGTGCCACCGCATACAACGAATCATTATCAAATTAATCTTAAGATCGTTAAGTTTCTCATTGTTACAATAGAAAAATAAAATTAAAAAATTTTAATCAATAATCTTTCATATTAACTACAACGCGAATTATATTAGAAAAACTTGAAGATGAATGCCATCACACCAGGTTTTGCAGTCTACTTAATAAACTCTGAAGTAGTTTCTCATAACTCGAGATTTTTGTCATTGCGTATCATGGTACGTCGTCCGCAGAGATGCATACTTTTATTAGTCAAAAAGTGAAGTTTGAATTCTCCTTAAATATGAGAAATATATTACTACGAGGAACTGATCCTTCGAGAGCTTTTTCAGATATGATTTTGTCTATTTTTGTTCCGTCCGTCTTGAGATTTTTTTTGTTGGAATCTAACTTTACAGATAAATTGTAAAGAGATAGTACAAATAAGTCTTTTTACACCGACATTCTAATATTAATATTTCTTCGTTGAATAAGTGATAAAAAATTATTCAATTTACTTGATCAAATTATTCCAATTTTTGTTTTATTGGGGCTGAGGAAAAGTGATTTCCGATCTCATTCGTTTTCGTTGGGAAAAAGAAATAAAGAATACTTTACATCAGTAGTGGTAAGGCGATTTGTGAAAGTTTATCTATCCCAAGTAAAATTGTAAGTGTTCGATAAGTAAAGATTGCGAATAGTTAGACACTTGTTAGCATAGTTAGATTTGACTGGTGTACAATCAAGATTGGTGTTAAGCAAGATTTTATCCGACTTGCGAAAACTTTTGTACAAATGGAGCTATGCTTCTAAAAGCTATCTTGGTATCAGTTTTATTTCTCAAACAAATTGTATTCATTTACAAGCGTTTTTTAAGCATGTCACGAATTATTCTTGAGAAAACTTTATTGATATTTGCTTCAAAGTACTCTGTGTCTATTGCACAAACATCGAGGTGAAAAAAGATTTAGGTTGGAATTAGCCTTAGTCTTTGTACTTGATGAAAGAAAAATATTGTAAAATATAGCGTATGAGACAATATCTGCTAAATTAATCGAATTATATCACCTGATTATTATTTTAGATAAAATTTTATCAAAAATTTCGAACGCAGCAACTTGGTAACTTATAAACTACTTGTTATGGAAAAGCCTTACAAGTATTTCAAAGCCGTTAAAGAATTTAAAACAAAGTGCAAATTATAAACGCTCTGAAAACCTTGATTCACTGTTACAGCATGGTTCCTTTTCATAAAATGGTTAATGATACGAAAATAATAAATTTAAATGCAATACAAAACTAATATTTAAGAAGAATACATAAAAACAAAGTGTTGTAATTTGTTTGAACTCATGATCAGAACTTTGGTTTATTTAATTTTCAATAAAAAATCGTACTTAAACTTTCTAATTTTGTTCGTTCAGCCTTATCATAATTGGTCATAAATACTATTACTTATCATACATTCTTATACACTGAGAAAAGTATAAACGACTGAATTGTGTACCATACGGGTGACTCGTTTGTAGGCTGAAGGCCTAAAATAATTTAGAAACAAACTACAGACGCGTGTGCACAAACGACTGTCGCGATTTGATAAACGAATGACTCGCGCGTAGCACACGGCTGACTAGTTTGTAGCAAACGGCTGAGTCGTGCGGGTGAAACAGAAAAATTAAACGACTCACAACGTTGGTGCACATGCGTCACTCGTTTATATTTCACACGAGACATTCATTTATTTTCACACGAGTCATTCATTTATACTTTTCTCAGTATAGTATAAACTAACAAATCACATTCAAAGTTACGGTAGATTGATTTCAAAATCATAGGATTATGTAGTTCATGAGGTACTTCATGAACTATTCATGAGGTACTCATGAGGTAGGTTCATTACGCGACTCAGGTTTGACTTAGGTTATTGAATTTGAACAAGATTTTTTAACTTAGGTTATTGAATTTGAACAAGATATTTTAAAATATGAGAAAAAAAAGTAAATCATGAGCGCCGAGTTTCGAATACTATTCACCACAGAATCATCGCAACGTACGTCTGTCTTCAAATCTTCGAGGGGTCAATGGCCTCGTCTTTTACCTCGTTGCTCGTTTCATAATATACAGTCTGAAATTCAAGATGCAACTTGCGTTCTTCTATATAACCATGCAAAAAGTAAGTGACTAGTAAGTTTTAGTCTAAATTATAAATGCATTGCAAATGCCAGAAGGTACAAAAGAAAAAGCCTTTCGTTAAACCCTCGAGCTCCCATCAAAGGGCTTTGTAATCGTCAGGACCACGGTGCAACTCCGTATGTCAGGGTAATTTGGTTTTTGTTATTAGAATAAATATGAGCATATTAAGACTCATTATTATTACGTTAATGAGCTCTATATCGTTGATTTTCTACAACTTCTAACTTTAATTAACTTAGATTGTAAAATACTTCAATCACAATTTCTTAGGGATAAAGAAAGAATTGTTTTGGATACAGAAGAAATGGTTTGGATCTCTCATAGAAATATGCAGGATTTAAGTACAATATCAATAGATACAAATCTTTTCAAATTTAAAAATTTAATTTATTACGTCAATTATATAAATGAGAAATATTACTCTGTGAGCAAAAATAGTTGATTTGAATAAATCATAATTTAACATTTTTTATCAATTTACACTTATTATTAGTTTTTTCCCATAAACTGTTAATGTACGTTTTACGTTTTTTTTAATTACCTATTCTAATTAACACGTTAGCGTAAATATTAGAAAACTCAGTCATACAAATTGTGACAAGAATTTAATTTTGAAGACAATTGTAAAAACTTTATTGTCCGTGGAATAAAAAGTTTGTGTTTTGTGAATTTAATTGCTTGACGTGTCATTCTGAAAAAAGAGAAAAACAAAGCAACAATTTCGTCAGCAATTTTTTTCTATTTTGCTTTTAAATTACGGTGTAATTGTTAGGTTACACTTTTTTGTTTGAAAAAAATCAATTGTAATGAAAAAATGACAGCTTTAACAATTTTTTTTTTATTTTGAATAAGTCCAGTTTTTTAATTTGTAAATGGGGACTGTTTTGCTCTTTAAAAAATTTTGTTCTAAATGTGGTTACGGAAATATTTGAGACAAAATTTACACACAAATTTCTTTTCATTTTATAATATAGGTAAAAAAGCATTTTCTAGAATAAAATGTGATATTTGAAGCAAAATTAAGACCGAAGTTCAATTGCTGTCATTAATTTAGCGTGCCGCGAGGTGGATTTTGCGGAAAACGAGTCATTAAGTAGGCCATGCTGGGGAATTAACTTGTGCCCGCGAAAGTACATTTACTCAGTTTTGTTTTAGACCACTCTTCGGTGTAAGCGTATCACACATTTCTCTCTAGCGTTTGAACAAGATCCTGAGCGAATACGTCCCTCGTCCCCAAATAAGCTATTTATTTTCATTATAGTAATAAAAAGTTTCATTAATTTTAAGTGTTTCTTCACTGCGACTGCGTCATAATTTAACAACCATTTTAACCACTTGATTAAAATAATGCAGTTTGTCCATTTTTTCTAAAACACTCAGATTTTTCATCTAATCATTTTAAAAATCGGTTCAGGAACAAACGACCATATTCTTATTTCATTTTAGTTCACACGATTGTTGCGACGAAAGACAATCGCACCATCCATCGAAGAAGATAGGAAATCGACGATAGACGATAGACAGTTTTGTCTTCGTGAGGAGATCCATTCAACTGAACATGACAAATGCGAAAATTGAATGGTTTTCACTTTTCTGAAGAATCTAATTAGAAACGATCTATCTCACTACCAAATATCTTTCTCAATTTCGAGTATGATAAAAAAACGTGCATTACACATACACATGATATTATATTGTAAATTCAAAACATAACACAAATTGTGAAAATACTTTTTTAATTAGTAATCGTTAAAAAGTTATGTTGCTATTCCTTCTGTAACGAATTACTGGATGAAATGAAAGACTTATTTAATACGGTTTTGCAATTTTTTAATATAAACCATTTGACCTCAACTATAGATTAAATTTATAAACAAACCAACAAAAACATGAAATATCGTAATGGTGATAAAATAATACTTACCTCCTATAACGATGAAATCGTATGTATGATCTGGCATATTTACAGAATTTATCCTTTGGCAAAGCTGAGAAATTTCTTGTTTCGCACGTATGAAATTATCTAATATAGTCATGAATACTAAAAATTGAGTTCCTGGGCATACTTGAGCAAGACTAGGACCCAGAAATGGCTCTCTGCATTGAATTATTGTTGATATCTGGTAAGACATTTTCTGAAAAAAGAAGTTAGAGAAGTCAATAAACAGGACAGTCAACTATTTCTTAATGAATATCTTATATACATTTTGTTCTTATAATGCATCATATAAGCTAACTTCTTTAAGTAAGGAAGAAATGTTTAAGATAATGAATGTTTGACGGTTAATGTGGGACATGCAATATCGTGAAATAGTCAGGTGTTTTTGTAATTCTTATACTAAATCTACTAATACAAACGCATATATAGCCAAAGTTTTTAAAAAATTGACTATCTCTAAGATGAGATATCTAATTTCGAAATTGGGCAAAATGATATATATATATATAGATATACGAGCCATGCATTTTTATAAAAGTTTGAAATCATTAAATTCAAATTTATAAAATTTTTTTATACTTAGCCAAATCGTTTACAACAATCAACAATACACATAGTTAAATTTCAAATAAATTCTAACTTTCCAGGAAAAATTATTTTTTATGCTGCAAATTTGCATAAAATATTGTTACAAGTGGTATGAGGCAATTTATCAGACAGTTATTAACAATATACACAGATCTATTAATAAAATTTTAAAATTAATTTTTGATTGATTATTTGGAAAATGCAATTTTAACGGTACCGCATGTGTCACACCTTATATTCAGAAAAATTTTACAAAATTACGTTAGATGATTCTTAATAATATTTATAATCAATTCAAATTTTTCCTGCAATCAGTTTTCATTGATACAGATACTGTAAAAATATAGTCCTTAGAGAAAATGTACACATAATCATAAAAATATATGAGAAAGTTCCAAAGAATGAAGAGTAAAACTGTAATCTTTTGAAATCGTACATTCGTTAGTTTAGTATGGTGAGAACCAATTCATATAATAATGAGATCTATGTTGAGTGTAATTCATTCTAACGTCGTGTCAGAAATAAAGTTTGTCGTAAATTAAAGTTTTCCATCGTATTTCATACATCAGTTCACCGCAGAAATAAAAACTTTAGATATTTTAAGTCTGCCAACTGAAGAATTCAAATTATCAAATAAACAATAAACCATACAAAAATTATATTATTGTATAGTTTGAATCTACTTAATCAAATGTTTGATTTTGAATGTATAAATGCCAGAACAAAAAATATGTATATCTATATAAGATAAGATGAAAATTAAACACAAAAGCTAATCCGCGAGCAATGTTTTTATAATGATTTTTTGATAAATAAACAAATAAAATAATAAAAATATGTCTAATATATTTTACAATGAATTGTTCTAATATCTAATATTTACAAAGTCAGAAGTTCTGAAAAATTCAAACTTCTCGGAAATCTTTTGATCAGGAAGAAATTTTTATGATAATGAAGTCGATGGATCTCCGGTTAGGTATACGCAAGTGTCTAAAAAAGTGAAGAAAAAGAAAATTGAGGTAAGAAAGGACTGGGTATAAAATAGGATATAAAAGAAAAAGGATTGAGGCAAGAAAACGATATGTAAGGAATAGAGCACGTGACGTGGGAGAATATCGCGATCAGGAAGTAAGATTTAAACAAGAAAAAAATTGGCAAAATTTTTAAACGCACCAAATATTCGTTTTTTTTTTTTTTTTTTTTTTCGATGATGATAAATATAATGAAAATTTATTTAATTATTAAAGTCGTTCCGTAAAAAATGCATATAAATGCCTGATAGGGGAGACCAGGGCGAAGTCGTCATGAATTTTTTAGCAGAAATTTCTTTATGAAGGAATTTTCCGAAATTCTATGTGTATACAATTATTTTAGACTTTTTTACTAGTCTAATGATTGGTTTTGCTCTGATCAGTGGGTGCCGGCATCACACTACTAACATTGTTCAACTGTAAAATGAAGAGTATATACTGAGAAACAGTTTGGATAATTTTGTCAAGTTGGGCAATTGTGATTCTCAAATAAACGTGGTATTTTATAAAAATTAAAATTGGACTCGGTTTTATCTGCACGATTTAAACTTATTGAAATTACTGATGGACTATTTTCGTTTAATCAAAATGTTTCAAAAATGAAAATTCTTTATTGCTTTATAATGGTTTATAATTTCTCTGTGCTTTAGTAATGATTGTTTCATATAATTACTGAAATAGATTTTCAAAATTTTGAACAATGCTAGTAATTTGAAGAAATGCAATAAAGCTCAAATTAATTCACAATGACAATTTTGATAAATCAGTTGAAAAGGGGTTTTATCGCTTTCACAACGTTAAGTATTATATGTATGAGATTTCATCTCATAGGTTTCGGTTTAGTGTACAGAACTGAAAACATTAGCATTGACGGTATGCACAATATTACAAATATTATGTATGTACATAGATATAGATGAATGTATATGAGGAGAATTGCGAATGCAATACACTACTGAATCAAGGTCTATGAGACAGAACTGCCATGTACCCTGTTTCATGTTTTGGCTCACAAAATAACATCATCAAATTTCATAATGATCGCCGACCCATAAACTTGAAAACCTTTCTTTTATGTACGTACATAATATTCAAAATCGTGTTTAAATATTATTATTTAACTTGAATGAAATTTCAGATAAACTTGATATTCGCAAATACGTATTTGTTAAATAAAATACTATGATGTCACGTTACCCGATAGGATTAAAAAAATTTAGCGTTTCATTTTCAGTTTATATCAACAAGCCGATGCACTCTAATAATCAATTATATAGTGAAAATATACTTCACAGAAATAGACTTCAGATGAAGTCTGTTTTCATTCATATTGCGCAGTCTTACCTAATTACTAGGTGACTAACTATCTATGAACGGTGTGTCTTGTTTACTGCGAATTATTGTTGAAACTCGGTGATTGCCCTCGTGATCGATGTATATTCCTTTAACTAAGGCCACAAACTGATAAATAAAACGCACTTTCAAATTATATTTTAGTTGAACTCAATTTCCACTATGAAATGATTATTTAAAAAATTCACATTCAAACTCGGTTTGTTTGGAAACGAAAACGTATTTTGTTTTTGGAAACTGTACACAAAATATCAAACACCTGTTGTTTCAAGAACGATGATGGAATGCGTTCAGAAATTGTTCTATAGTGACGACCGGAACAATGTTCAAGTTCATTTTGCACTAATTAAAACAAACAATCTATTCGTAGCCAAGTGAAACATGAAAACTGATAATTTAGAGAAACACTTAAATAAACACTAATCAGAAACGAATAGCTTGGTGAATTATTAAACTGCACGATTAACTGCAAAGCGCACGCATCGTGTGTTTCATCTGTTAAATGCATTGGTAACCGAATTTACTAAATCGTTCATTTGACGAAAAGGTGAAACGTGGAAAATCCGCAGATAATTGATTATCCACAGTGACATTTGGCACGTTATTTACCACCGTGTTTCGCGATATTTTATATCTTGCCATTCACTATTTAGAACCATTAAGTTATATCACAATGTCACGCTATTAATGTTTTATGAATGTAATTTATCTACACTCGGTCAACAAAAAAACGACCCTTTATCACAACCGAAATCTGGTTGTCATAGATGGAAAAATCTACTAAATAATTTAACACGATGTCTGGTTATGTGAACTGGAAAATGGTTCATGTACAAATGGACTAAAAACGAAATAATGAATCATTCAGTTTAAGTCTCTCTCTTTCTCTGCCGTTGCAATACAAATTATAACAATTATTGACATAATAAATGCGCTGATTTGCAAAGCATTTGCAAAACTTCTCGAAGGAAATCGATTAACCACTGGCGAGCAGGACTATGCGCGGAATTTATTTTTCAACGGTGACGATAATGAACAAGTTGGCGATAGTTTTGCAATTCGACGAAAAACTCCGTTTGCTGCGCGAAACTTGCATCGTCGCTTTAATAACACTAGCAATTATATTTTTGTACAGTTTCGTCATCGACACTTTTCACGTTCGAAATTTTCGTGTTTCACTTGGCTTTTGATCGCGTTAAAAAGCGTGTTTGTTGCCATGATGGTGAAGCGATGCGCGGCTCTATTATGCGGAGTAATCAATGAATTCACTTACTTTACAACGGTAGTGGCAGAGAATGAAAGTATAGCAGTGGTAACTGTTAGAACCTCTCACCACGCTTGGCTACTTTATAATTTGTCTCCCACCTTTAACATTACCGTTGAAAGTTGTCACTCCGACATTGATGAATAAAAGATTATGTTCATAATTAATTGTCATCATTGTTCACACATTTTACGCTTTCACGAAAAATGTATATCAAATTGTACACCCGCACGGAAAACTGCATATTATTGTCGTTAACATCGCCAGTTTGGTTTTATTAGAACATATATTGCGAGCTATGATGTATGCAACCTTTTGAGTGATATGTAAATAAAAATTTGTTTTTTTTATTTTTTTATCGTATACTCATGTATGTAATTAACTTTATATATTGTACCAAGTCATTAGTTAATTCGTTCTTCAAATTTGTAATCGTTACGTTCGACGCAATTTAATTATATCAATATTATCGCTATTTGCAGATCATTTATTAATTGATATGCAAAAGACGCCTGATCAAAGTGATAGACATTTTGCAATGCATTTTTATTCTAGTTCGGTGTGTAAATATTTTGATTGAATTAACGCAGTTAGATATATTACACGTGTGATTAACCAACAGTCAATTAGAGCTGATTTCAATTATAATGATTATTAATTGCATCAGTTCTATCAGTTTGTAAAGTTAGCATGACGTCGTGTGTATTTTAAATGTTAATATCGTGTGAATATTAAATAATATTCCTTTTTCACGCGGCTGCGAAACATCGATTTCGGGCGATTTGCAAAAAAATGTGTGTCTGGATAATCAAGCTTTAGTGGCATAAAACCTTTTCCAGGCTGAACTCTATCTTTTCATTTAAATGTCATTCACATTCATTGAACCGTTTTTTTCATTGAGAAAAGTGACACGAAAACACACGATGGACAGTCGAAACGTTTTTTAATTTACGCAAAACAAAACGAAATGCCCACGAAAAGTGCGAAACTTCGCGCGCAAACGTAGAAAATGAAAACCGCGAGCACGCAAATTGAATTTGAAAAAAAAGTTGTTATTTCAAATTAAGCAATAAACACATTAGAAGGCAAGGTAGGCGCAAATTTTATCTTATGCTCTGCGTTTCGTGTAATAAAAGTCCGACCGCTCACCAATAGTAATAATTTTTTGATGAAGGAAACGAACAAAACAAGATAACATCAAAGTTTAACGTGAAATTGCAATTTTTCAACGTTTATCTCACGATAAATGGAAATTATTTCTTTCAGCGTGTGCAGAGCTACATCATCTGTATATTTAATGTGTGAAGAATGTGTCATCTAAATAAAGATCCACAAGAGACAAATCCAATTATACGAAGTATTGTTTACATAAAATCTAAAAATAAACTTGATAATTCTGTTGTAGACTTGTTTATAACAAGATGAAACATCCAATAGTTCATTAACCTTTGATTATAAAATAAAATATAATTTTTTGTCTATTACAAATTGTTATTGCATCAATTATATTCTATGTTTAACACTATCTTGCATAAGTTTTATTGTTTGAACTATTAAAAATAATTACACAATTGTTTATAACCCGGGGAAAAATAGTCCGGGTCTGTATAGTTATTATATTACAAGTTAAGTATATGATTTTTGGCAAATGTCTAAATTGAACGAATTGAAGTACTATTGGTGAATGATGAGTGATGAAGCACGCAAAAACTTAGCCGAACAAATCGATACCATTCACGCTGCGGAATAATCCAACCGCGATCAGGACGAATGCAAACATTTGTGTACCGATTGTAACGCACGACACATTTTACGCGATCATCGAAAATGCACGGGCGGCACAACTTGTACATATTTCATTCGTGCACGTCGCATATACGAAATGACTGAAAACTCTCGTGCAACAAAACGAGCTCGTCACTATACCAAGTAGCTCGCAATTGTGGATGCAAACAAAAACGACCCGTTACTAGTTTTCATGATTTTCAACGTCATGAACAAACTTTCGAATGAATGAACACTGCCAGATTATAACTGCCACTTTGAGATGAATATCGATAAAATAGGCGACCGTTGATAGCATCCACATAATTATGTACATAAAATACGTAACAGAAATATCGTGACATAATGTTCACGACCTAATTTCAATTTTTTTTCCTTTCTCCACATTAAAAGCACGATTATATTACAAGCTATTGTGTAGGCATCGAAACAAAAATGATAGAATGAATTTTCGCTCTGAAAAATTTCTTCTCTTTTAACTAAAATTATTCAACTAATAATTCACATTGGAATTACTATAAAATAGGTTAATAACTTATATTTATCGCGACGGCTTGATATTACCGCAAATTAAACTTCTGTCACAAAAAAGGCACTAATTCATTTTCATCGCAATCAGCTGTATGGTGTTTAATATTCTGAGAAAATGAAACAATAAATTTACTTTCAGGTTGTGAAAGAAATAAAGTCCGAACCTAAGTATCGTACATTGTGACCTTCATAGCTGTTGAAAACACCATAAGGGTGTGTAATTAAATTTCAAATAAAAATTGAAACGGTTTTTATCACACCTCTGAGTGAAATTCTACGTATATTTATAGTTTGCACTTGACAGTTTTCAGGACACACGCAGTATATATTTAAACGCGTATAAAATAATCGGAGATACATTGCGTTGTCGTCGGGAAAAAAAGTTGGTTTGAAAACGAAATGTGTGTTAACGTTAAGTTTGCAATTAAATTTTGTGGCCAAATTAAATGTCTATGGTTTAGGTGCAAAACTGAAACAAGCCTCTAGTACATAAAAATAAACGTAGAAGCTGTAAATTGTAATGAATATCTCCTCGCAATACAGACGAAAATGAGTACGAGTAAAAAGGGAGTGCCAACTCGTATTCAGTTTTAGTGGCGCAAAAATTGAAAAGCAGCGCTTGGACATGTTATGTTGATTTTGTCATGCGACTAAGATTTGCCGTTAAAATATAACTACATTCTCTGGGAAAAGTTTGTACAGGTTGTTTGTCTGTGACTTTCTTATCTCATTGAACTAAAAAGATCCCCAAAAATTGCGCTGTGAAAAGCGTGAGAATAGAACAAGTGTGTCAGCGAGACCACTTCAAAAAGCACTAATGGACGCGTAGCATTATTCGTTTGAATTGCGTCAAATGGTTTGAATTCTTTCTCGCACGTTGATTAACAATCACATCATCCGTTTTCAACGGTTTCCTCTTTGCAGTCAACATTTTCATAAGGAAGAAATAATGGCTCCGTTGCAGCGTTCCTACGTGTAACCCTCAATTATTTCCCTGTCAATGATAATAAAAATGTTCCGTACACCTTTTCGCATTTGCATAGATTGTATTTACGAGCTTGTCTATAAACACACTCAATTTGAGAGTCCCTTTTTCTTAATCTTGATCTCGAGAATAGAACGCTTTCGAATGATGACTTTGATTGTACGATAATGCTTCAGTTCAAGAATCTAATTCTTCGAGCTCGTTTTATTGTTCGATTCATTGCACGGAAGATATGTATGGCGGAGCGAAAGAAGGATATTAGTTTTGTTGCTCCAGAGGAGTAAACCGGATAATTCCGACGACCGAACGTTCCTCGAAAGTGGAGAACATTGGATGTCTATTTGGTCTTAGTCAGACCTTATACATTGACTCGACAATTTCTATCAATTATGGGAATTAAATTCATTGAAAATGGAACTACGCGAGATAATAAATCCGAGAGAGAGCCTGAAATTCTGATGCTGTGCTGCAGTAGAGACATGTCTTTTGGACTTCACACATTTATTGATGAGCAAAATTGTTAAATAATTTCTTATACATTACAGTATTTTGTATTATTATCCATGCGAATTTAACGAGTTCACTCAGATGTGTACGATTTCGTCTATTGGAAGTGCAAATAAAATACGGCCATGCAATTTTTTATCGGCTCGCGAATCACATCAAAAATTTTTTCGACGTTCAGAAAGATTAAGTGGTCGCGAATTTGTGCGCGCCTTTTTTTCAACAATCGTCGCCGCTTCACAGCTTTCAAGAATTTATTCCGATCTAATAAATAGTTATACTCGATCTTCGCTTATATTTACACCTAACGCCGCGGTGACATACTTTCAGCGATCAATAAACTAGATTTATAAAATCATGAAATAGCAAATGAATGTATGAATAATTATGGTTAGATAAATAGACGAAAGAGCACTCGTTTTCCGCTTTCTGTCTATAGGATTTGATCAGAGCGGCAAGATCACAAAGACATACAAGATCGAACGTTCAAAGAAATCAGAAGGTGAACGAAAAGTGCTAGGAAGCACTTAGCGCACCCGGGATAAGAAAAGTTGAATAAACGTCAGTCTAGTGCGACGGCTTTCGGTGAGCCATTCGTTAGACATCGTTAATTAAACCGGGATTAGTATTTGATAAGTATGCGATTATAATTAAAACAAAAAACCTATTAGTTAGCTATGAATTTTCTCCTGTTGACACCACGGAAATTTTTTCGCGAAATACCATGAATATTTCGTACTCTGTAAATCTGAATAAGTGAAATTTTCACTTTTTGCAAAACATTGGATGACTCTGGACTTATTTTGAGTGAATTTTCACTGAAAATAAGTTACAACTTGATACCAGATGGCGCTGCGATCGAACAAAAAAATGGTTCTTTATTATAACTTACAATAAAATAGTTAACGCCAAAAACTAGATCCCAAAAATCTGTCACCAAAAGGAATCATCTTGATACGCATAATAAATTTAATCTATGAATTCAAATATTTTTTTGCTTCTTGAACATTGTATCCTTGCCTACAGAAAATGTTTTCATTGAATATTAAATTATATGATACACTTTATAAATTTAAACGTGATCTGATTGAATGAGAACAATCAAATTAATATGAAGTAGGAGTTATTCAACTACAATTTCATGTTTTCATGCATACTAAAATTTTTATTCATTGATTAAACTTGAATGAAACAAATATATTTGCGTATCATTATTAATATCTTATTATAATGCGAGAAAATTGAACGCAAACTGGAGGTTGAAATGATCAAATCTGTGAATGGTACATTTTTATCTATGGGAGCCCACAATCCATACCGCAGTCCTTAGTTTTGCGGCGACATTGCGGTCGTAGCTGCGGTTGCATATTTCAATCAAAATTGATGATTTTGATATATGTAACAGAAATACCATCAGATTATTCCCATTTATTCAAAATTAATTTAGGAAGCATTTCTCTCATGCATATGATTTATTGTGAATTTTGAACTAATTTCGAAATAAGAGTATTATTTTCATTACCGATCTATAAAATTAATAAAGTGCTGAATTTATACTTGTTTTAAAACAATTTTGCATTAAAAAATAGTTAAGAATCTTCTCGCTCCTGTCAAATTGGCCTGCCCTCTCTCGAGTCCAAATTACAGTGTAACATGGTTTTTCAAATTTAAGCCTGTCCCATAAATATGGGCATTGCGAAATTCCTTCCTCTAATTATTCCTATAACAATTCGATTGGGTTACAATCTGAACTTTGAAATACATCCTTTCGCTCGAATGCAACTTAGTCGAACCAAATTGCCTCGATCTATTCTCTTGGATACAATTTGCTTGCGAATGATTTCAATTAAATCATATAATTCAACAACAAGCGAAATCGTCCTGCTCGAAACTCAAGTGGAAGTTGTTGTTTTAAAAAAGTAAGATGAAAATTTAATAAAAAGATAGTTCAAACCCGGCGTTACACTTTTTGTTCAGCAAAATTCATGGCAAGATGAAAACAACAAAAAATCCAATGTTTCTTAAACGGATCGAAAAATGTATCTCATAGCATCAGCATCACTTTTGTAAATTCAGGTATACCTATAGATGAAACCGTGTTCCAACGTTTGTCTGATAATGTAATAGAACTGATATATAATATCATCGACAGGATAGTAATTTCAAAAATGGTTTCCGCCACTGCTACTTAGTTATTCAACAACCATGCACCGATACACGTTGCTGATTCGTTCCATAACGTATACATGGTATTATGTACATGTTGAGCAAATACGGACGATTAGGTTTATACTGTGGGGATATTTATGAATATACGCTCAGCCATGCACAACGACGTTTGAAAACACTGTTATTAGGATTATGCTTACTTCACACACCACCTTGCGAAATAAATACTGTCTAGTATTTATTGCTTATTCATAATTGAACACTCAAGTTTCATTATCATAAAAGTGTATACATCTATACTCTTAACAAAAAAAAATATGTATTTTCAACGCAGACTTAATTTCGTTTTCCCATATCAAGAAACGTAAAGAAGATTTAACTTTATTATAGAAATAGTCATAAATTTTCTACCGACAATTTAATAAGTTGACATTTGACTAAGTTACTTTTAACTGACGTTTTCCATTATAAACAAAAAACATAAAAAGTCTCCAAACCGGATTATTGTTGAAATTATTTTTCTGTCAGAAGGATTATAGTTATATTTTGACGGATATCATCAGCAAAACGTTGAACAATTTTAGATGTTACAAAATCATAAATTAATTGAGATGCATCCACATCGTGTACTTCAGAAACAGGATTTCGTTTTAATTAAAACATGGTATTTTAATTATACAATTATCGCAATGAATTTGTCATAAAGAAAGGCCGCTCTGGGAGTTCCCTGAAACTCGTTAAATTAAAATCAATTCTTTTTCAAATTAAAAACTATAAATTCTAAAGAACTGCGGAGCCTTGAGATGAAGTGAAATCATTTTGCACGACTTGAAACGCCGTGACGCGCTGATAGTACAAGGTCTAAAATTTATATCTCGGTTTCATATTTCTCGATTACGCACAAATAAGTTTTGCCCATGGTAAACGCCACCACAAAATTTTGCCTACAAGAAATAAGTTAGCGAACCACTAAAGCGTTACACTCAATTCGTCGTGAACGAAAAAAACAAAAACAGTTTTCAACAATAATAACGTTGCCGTCATTATCTTTTTGCTCGTTACCTAATTTTCCGAGCCTTGACAATAGTTTAATTAAATATATCGCGTTCTCAGTGTTTCAGTATTATGATCAACCCAACTACGTGTAATTTAGTGCGGATGATAAATTTCCACCGTGGACGGACGGTGAAACGGATATGAAAGATATCCCCACTATAATAGATTAGCAAAACACACATCTCTGCGACGTGTCAAATGACTGTCATACTGAAATTGGTATCGTGATATTTTCCGTCCGATTTCTATTCTGTTGCGAGAATGATTTTACCTCTATTACCTTAGCGGCTGCGGACGTGGTCTCTCGCTTTTTATCGCAAACTCTCGCATTTCTTTTTCCACAAAGTGAAGCGTGATAATTGCCGTTCATGTGCGACAATCAGACAACGAATCTTGAGATCTAACATAACAACATTTCAGAACATTTTTATCCGCAAACAGCTTGACACTTTCCTTCGTCAAATTTGAGTGAATATTTCTTCTCGAGTGGTTTTATCCGCCTTATTTCGCTTAACATCTTTTTTTTATAATAATTATCAACTTGCGGCAAGCATAAAAACCGCGAGAGCGACCAGGCTGTGATAAAAAATGCATAAATTTATATTGTGACCGATCACTCCCAACGTCTCCTTTAAAAAATATGGCTTGCAAAAAATGTGTATGCGAGCTTAAAAAAAAAGTCCTCTTGCACGTAAATTGTTGATACATAATATTAATTCTCCCACGACGCTCGGCAATAAATAAAATTTAATTATTTTGCGCTCGTCATAAATATGGTAAACTTTTATGTAGGTTGTAATATATTTTTGTAGATAATTTTTTTGCCGTGTCGTTATTACGATATTATCATTTTAACAGAGCGCCGTAGTGTCCTAACCTCGTGATACTGAGCCGAAGATCAATACACCATACCGGTAAAAGGGTGTGCAGTTCTTTCTACCTTGTCTTTGCGAGGCAATCGCAGCAGTGCGTCCTCGTCATGAGCTGACAAACGGCTCTGGTGCGACGGTCTGGAAAAATTTTTAACGTTACGGTCAATATCGGTTTTCTATAATTTAAATATTTTGGATTTTCTACGGCATCGACACATTTCAGAAGGCCATTTTGTTCAAATTTGTGTGATTTGTCCTCATCAAGTCAACACGTAACTCTTTCAAATTTGATTAAATCTATTTGCAGATGACGTGCTAAGATAATTGAAATAAATATTCGCTTATATATCACCTTTACTTCGAAAACTGAAAAGTATTATAAAACCACCAAAGATGAAATGTCAATTCAGTAGTTCTAATTTATACATTTGGATCTGAATAATTGAAAGATTCGAAAAGGTTTTATTTTGAATCAGAGAAAAATTGATGGAAGGAAATATATACTAAATATTTTAGCACTGTGAGTCTGTCAATTCGATCTATAAATTCACTTTCATTATAATTTCATTCATCGTTTTTACAACGTAATTACAATTTAACCGCACGGGGCCATTAATAAACTGTTTAGCCGATCTATCGCTGCATTATATCGAAGAGTGTTAACATCATAACATGTGTAAAGCGTTATCTTTTTAGCTACAGGTAATAAAACACAGGTAGAACGCGTCTTTTCAGCAAGCGGCTCTGTTTTATTCACTTTTTGATTACACGTTGGTTTGACGAGCGCATTCGAAACCGGATGTGACACGAATTCGTCAGAACTGTTGTTTCATATACTAAAATACGTGAAAGATAATTTGATTGCAAATGATTTACGTGTTTAACACCGACCGCGGAGAGGGTCGACTATGACGTTCGCCTCAGATATTTGAGCGGAAGATGATTTGCGTATTTTATTACATGTGGGAGATATAATTTGACCGAGGAATGATTTACATGTTTTATGACATGTTTGTGATACGATTTGCATGTGAGTTATAAATACGAACGTGTTGATATCACGCTCCGTCATTAGTAATGATACACCTAACGGCGTCAACATTTTCGGCTTGTCTCCGGCAAAATGAAAATACAAAGAGAGATGTTTTATCGTTTCGTAGAAATATTCGCAAGCAAATAATGTAATTGGATATAATCTCTTTTCGTGCGAAAAGTTAGCCTTTGTACGAGAGAGTTATTGCAGCTTCCCCCAAAAAATAAAAAAAGTGTTAAAATATGTGAGAAGAGAAATGTTTCCTCAAAAAGCATACTTCCACAAGGAGTCCAAACAAATGAAAAAACTGCATTCCGTAACAATGAAAGTCGACTTTTGGTTACAACGTAAACTAATATTTATCCTGATTAAATTCCAACCTTAAAGTATACTGTATGTTTTGAGCTGACATTTCATCATATTTTTTGTCCGATTGTCATTATGTTTATCGAATTTTTCAAAGGTTTCACATTGTTTGAGTATTTATCATAACAAGAGTTTCACGTTGAATCTTTTTTTTTATATTTATCCCCGACATCTTTATAAAGCAGTGTTGTTGTTAGTAAAACATTGGCCGTACTCATGACCCGAAGCTTTAGGGGTGAAAATTTGTGGAAATGGATGTTACGTAGGTTACCCCTCTAATTGCAGCCTCTAACCTTAGCTGTCGAGACATAGCTTATCACCGAAGAGGACTAAAAAGAATGTCCTTTTCATAATATATAGAAAAGGGATCGATACGATTAACATTTAATAACCGTTAATTTGATTGATGTTCTTGTGTTGTACTAAATTATGAATGTAATTTGCACTTCGTTCACATGAGCGGATTGATTTATTACTTATCAATTAAAAATGAACGTAAACCAATTAATTTTGATTTGTGATGTTCACTGATCTAATGAGTTTTTTATTTCCTTTTTAATTTTTTTTTCAGATATAATTGTAGAACAATTAATCTGCATCAGTCTATCTCAATAAATAATATCGACTCCCGTTTTGTATACCAGAAAACGCGCAAAATTCGTCGAGATAATTATATCAGTTTAATGTCAGCTGTCAGTTAATAAATTATTATGGTATACCCTTTATGTTGTGACATAAAGGGAATGTGATGTAGGTCACAAAGATCTATTATCTGATTCCATCGCATAATTAGTTGATAACATTATATATGATTTTGATGTAGGTTCTGCATATATATTACATGGATATACAATTTAACAGTAATCTTGCAAGATTGCAAAATAATTTTGCATCTCTAATGAAAATAATAATAATTCACCTCGCTTCAATGTTTTGTTCTTGTCGGTTTAAAAATAACATTATTCTACTTTAAACAAAAGTGTCAAATATAACAACGAATTTAATAATACAACACCAAAGAAGGATAAAATAATTATAATTATATATATAATTCTTATAAGAATAAGAAAACATTATTAGAGAAAAATTAAGATTTCAAATCCGAGTTTCTCTCTTTTTATCAAGTTCATTTGTCAGCGAAGACTGATCTTTGAACCTTGATCGTAAGAAAAGTTCGGTTCTCATTGATTTCAGGAATTGAAATTAAATTCGATCGGATTTGATTGGACTAAGTTATGCTAAGCATAAGCAAAGCAATCATTTTCATAAGTTGGTCGGAATATGCTCAGTTCATCTGTCATTCACTCTGAATGACATTAACGTTCGCTACTTTTCCCTATGCTTCGTGCCATATTTCATTCATTATTAGAACAAGTTTTTCGTAAAACCAATGTGCGATAAATTAAAACACTTTTCAGAATCTGATCATTTTGATTTTTGTCGAAAAAAAGGTCGTGAACTTACAAATCATGCGCATAACAAAAGCACGCTGTCTTCGCCATTGACAGACGTGCGTCAACTGTACACGCGTCCAGAAACAATAAAGAATGAATAGGTACGCAGTTGATCAAAAAATGAGTAACGATCAGAACAATGTAATTGAAGCAAAACCCTCGGCTCTATCAGAAAATAAACAATTGAAATTCAGCTTTTGAATTATAGGACGCGAAACTAACTCGTGTAAAACAGAAACGATCAATCAATTACATTCATACGTTATTTTAGCATCAGCGCAATGACGTCACTGATGAAATAATTTTTTTCTTGGGAAAATACTCGTTTACGTATAATTTAATACGATTACTTTGTTAAGTAGATTCTCTTTACTGAAAATCGTACTTTCAGAGGAAAATATAAAATTTTGCTCGTACCTAATGCTGATAGAAATTGGAAATTCAATAAACTGAATTTATTAAATATCATGAGTATATTTGAGCCGACTCAATGTAACGGTCAATTAATTTTTGTGTTCATAAATTCCTACTATTCAAGCAGCGCTAATAGTCATCCAACTCGTTGCATTAATGAGACTTTGATTACTATAGCACTATTCTTATAATACTGTTACACGCTGCAGAACAGGGAATTTGAATTGTATTCGCGATAGTCCTTTGTCGTTGTCAAGTCTTGACGATTTTGTCAGTTGGGACATAAAATAATTCTATGATAGACGAAATATAAAAAAAGTATATTTTATAATTGATCATTTTTGTACGTTTTCAGATTGTTGTCTGTTCTGCAATTTTGTAATTTTAAACGAAAATGTATTTATGTTCTCTAAAAACTTCTGTCGTAAATGAAAATGATGAAAAGAATTCCGATGAAGTAGATTGGCTGATTACTAACGCAAGAATAAACAAAGTTGGAATATTAAATCCATTACATGCAGTATATCAAGTAAACATATTTTAATCGAATTTCTAAAAAGTAATTGTGAGGTAACGAACGCTTGTTTTAAAATAGATTTATATCTCTCAGGTCTCTCGGACATTTATTTCGCAATTAAACTTGAGAGATGCTTTGAAATTGAAAAATTGCAACCTCGGAAAACTGAGCTTACAGTAAACAAGCCACCGGTTTAACGTAGTGTCCTAATCTTCTCAGCCATTGTGATTTCGTTTGTAAGTGATCTAACTTTTACTAGATCAAAAGCAATCTCTTAAAGTACAACTTATATAAAATTGTCTATTCGTTTGTCACGTTTTATATTCATCCGAAGAGGATTGATCTTGTTTAACGATTGTAATTTTGACGTTAAATTTTAACCAATTAAGAATTAATTATAGACAATCAGTTGAAAATTTTGATTCATAACATGCTTCATTTTCGTATACAATTGGATGAATTACACGCACATGTCTTCTACAACGAATAAGATCTGTATTATGAGCTTCTGAATTTTGAATAGCTGATAAATTGTCTATCATAAGCAAACTTTGACTTAGAACGACAAGAACTTGCGCATAGTCGAGTATATAGAGTCCTATATATGACAACAAGCTTTGTCTGCATTAGACAAACTACATACGAATACTGTCAATGTTTACCGATGTATTTTTCGATGCATTAAAGCTCACTCTTTGTATACGTCATAATTCAACTACCTCTCAGTATCATGTTGATTCCACGAGAAATTGGTTCAAGTTCTTGATCGGTACAGTTAGGCAAGTATATACTAAGCATATGATGCAGCAAATCCGAGCGACAAACTTGGTTTGTTTTGAATGCAATTCGCTTCGTATGAATAAATATTGTGCTTTGAGATTATAGACGTAGAATTGGTCTGGATGAAACGAAAAACATTTCAAACCGTTTTAAAAGATGCAAAGTGAAATTTCAAACGAAGCTGTTTCACTCGCAAAATATTTTAAAGTGATCTGTGTGGGAATCTTGTTTTATAAAAGCTGATCAAATTAATGCACAATATATTTGTTTTTCAAAGCACGCGATTGTAAACTGTAGAAAACTGTTTTGTTTCTCGAAAAATATGTTTCTTATCTTTTGCCGTGTCTAAACTCAAAGTGATCTTTACTATATGTAAAGACAACATTACTTCGACTCCTTCATTCGATTTTCGTTAATGTTTCCCCAGAACAAAGATTTGTTCAAACTATTACGTCAAACCGAGTCGTGTTATAACTAGGACGAGGTTCGATTATCATAATACAAACTTTCTTCTTATTTTTGCCAAAACTAGACGCTGTGGAATTTCTTTTATATAAATCAAGGAAGTAACCGGTTAGCTTAAATTGCCACGTCAGCAAACAGATCTACAGCGTTTCTTTTTTTTGTTTTTCCAAGTTTCATATCTTTTTCTTTCAAAACATTGTTAAATAAAAGTTCCCCTTTTATACTAAAAAAAAGGCTTTGTTTAAGAAAATTAATTAAATGTATTGTTTTAATTTTCCAGTTAAATTTAACTGCCCAGCTTCAACTATACACCGTTTACAATCATGAATAAAATCTAACCCAACTTCTAATTGACGAGCAACTTTATCAAAAAGTCCATTTATTTGAATTTCGCATCGGACGACTTCGGAATCGATCTTTGTCTCGCAAAATTTCAATGAAGGTAGAAAAAAAGAACTGAAATCAGAATTTCGCTCTTCTTGTTCGAGACTCATCTACAGAGCAAACTTTGTTTCCGTAAAGGTTTTTAGTGGTTTATCTAACCGAGTGAATACAACCGTCTGCATAAGTCAAAAGTTTTTACTTAGATATATGTTTAAATACTTTAAAGTGGTAGGAAGAGCGGTACCTACTTTTGTACGTTTTCGATTTTCTCCGAATGAAGATCAGTATACATAGAAAACTTCGTTGAAAAAGTTGGTAATGCGGCAATTAATTACAGGCTTCGGGTTCAACGTGGATTGTTAATTTTTCTTTTCCGTTACTCTCCTCCCTTTTCTTTTAAATACATATTGAAACTATTTTTTTATATTTTTCTTTTCTACAAAAGATAAACCACAATGATAACAAGAACTTGGCAACACCCAACGTTATTTCACGTAATTTGTCTTTGTGAATGTAAGCAAAGTTTAAAGACAGACATAATAGATATAAGTATAACAAAGCTAAAATGCAGAGTTAACGCAAGGATAATGAAATCGGAAACAGCGCCTACTAATCACGCGTTGTAGCTCGACGAGCTAAGGACCCAGCACGGAAATAACACATAGTCTTGTGTAGTGCTTGTAGTTTCACGCAAGGCGCTTATGTGACGTGATACTGGAAAATGTGCGTACATCCACGCCAAGTACTTCTCACTTTCAACATCGTGCCAAGACTTTGCCGTGGGTTTAACAAGCGTGATATAAGGCATTTATAGCATATACTGTTGAAAACAGTGCGAAAGTGCTGTTCCTTTGATACCAATACAATGTAAATCAAGGTCACTCTTGTCAATATAAAGGGTTTGTACGTCCCTCGAGCTATCATGCAGATCTGTTACGAACACGATTCCAACCGAGAGTTAAACACACTTAGCTCAAAAAATATACGTTTAACTCATGATCAAACACTCAGAATTCGAGCATTCTAAATCTCAAAATCAACCAAAAACCTTACTCAATTTTGGATTATAAAAGTTGTGCTCCAGATATATTTAGACTAAATTTTAATGACGTTATTGTAATATTAATCAAATTTTTTAAACGTGCTGCAGTGTAGGTTACATTAGTCTTGGTCAACGTAGCCAAGGGTTTTTTTTGTTCTACCAAGCTGCAAGGTTAATCGCATTATGTGCTTTAACGCGACGTTAGAGACACTAACATTTTCCGCGGCGTAACTAGCTAACATATTTTGTGTACAAGTTCTTAATTGGTTTATTCCAATGCAGTGTGTTGGCTCTGTGGTGCTGAGAACATTACGACGAGCCACGAGGTACCAACGGAAATTCGAATTTGGAGTATAAAGAGCTCATGTTTGGTGCGTGGTCCCTTGGTCGTTTCTCGATGTTACCGGAGGTACGATGTAAAGTACCGGGATAGTCCTCGCGGGAATTTGACAGTTTGTGTGCATGTGTGAAAGCTCTTGTGCATGTTACAGCCAGTCCGAGATGAAAAAAACGAGCAATGTGTTTATTTGAATAAAACTTCTTCATTTACAACAAAATTGGGTTTAACCGGTACTCCGTCACTCGACCGTCTATACTGATGTCAAATTCAGCTTGAAATTCTTTGAAAAATCTTTTAATCCTAGAAAACATCAATCTTTTTCTTTTGCTGAGACAAAAGTTGAAGACAATATAAGAATATTAGTAGTTTAAAAGTCTCACATTTTTTGATCAAAAAATTTTCAATGTTATCATCATTGGGATAAGAAAAATTTGTCCATTCTTGAGTTCATTGATCTGAAGGATATAAATCCAACTGCAAATATAAGAATGAAATAACAAAAAAGTGCTCTGGAGTTTTTCATTTCATCTAATATAATGACGTTTGAAAGTATTACATATATATTTGTTTCGAAATAGCTACAATGGTTTGCACAATCACTTTGTGCAGTTTCTAGTATAGTTAAAAAGTTTTGTGATGAAAACGTATATGTATTAAAGAAATTCATTTTCATTTTTCAAGAAATTGCCGATAGAATTGCAAGCGTTGTATTGGACTCTAGGCAAGTATAATAAAAAGCTTCACGAATAATTGGAGTGAATTTGATGAAAAATCATGTCATATATTGAAAACTTGTTTTTTACTTTGGATATTTTTAATGTTCAAAAAAATGTACAGTATTGTATAGAACTCGTTGTTTATTGGCCAAACGAAAATGTGAGCCTGGACAAAAAAACACAACGAGCAATCAGCTTTTCATTCCAGTTCATTTTCACTTCGTTTTTACAAAACATTAAATCACGTGATTTCAATTTGGCAGAAATTCGATTGTTGTATTGCCCATTAGTGAGACGTATAGTTGGAAAAGTTGCATCGTATTACTATGTCGTTGAATCTGAGTTGCTTTTTTATTCTTTGAATTCAGCCCGTAACTGTTGCTAGAACAGTACTTGTTGAGCCACCTAATGGTGCTATGAAAGTAATGCGAAACTTGGTGGAGTAATTTTTCACTTGCTGGAGTCGCCAAAACTCTGTCTGATTGCAAAACTTGTTCGAAGTTTGGTACATCACGCAAGCGTTACGATTTTTCTACATGTGAAATGGCGCTTCCCTTTTATTTACCACGCAAACAAAAATATTGTACTGAAAGCAAAATGTGCCGCTGTTATATTCTTTGCAAGAATATTACCCTGTGAGAGAAATGACTCCGTCGAAAGGTGAAAAATTGTTTTTATGCAAATCATTCATTTATATATCAACACAAAAATATATTGATTCAGATGTTGAATTTTTTATGAAAAAAGTATTACTGTAGGTGGAATCAATTCAATAAATATATGTATAGACATATTGTTCATTGATATGCTCTCTCCAGGTTGGGGCATTTATAATTTAAAATATTTATTTTTTGCGGGTCAACTTGGTTTTTATTGAAATCACAGGCCGTTTACAATAGGTCACTTGTCTTCGACGTGGACAAGACCGGGTGGAGATGCGAACTGCCGCTCCCGGCGGTGATCAAACTATTTAATGGTAAGGGCTTTGGTAGCCCACACGGTGGTTTTTTGGAAATCGCTGATGTAGTAAGACCACGGATTGAGCAGAATTCTCAATGAAACTTGACGCGGTCTCACGCGATAAAGTCCCAAGGTGGCAAAACTCCGCAATTTATAAATGTTTATAAAAAAATTAAAATTTGGGTTATGCTGGCCGTAGCATCATATATAGGTATATATTATATATACGCACACACACACACTTATATATATATATATTTTTTTTTTTCATTAGAAACGAAATGAATTTTTTTTCATGCCACATATGTGCACTTCTTAAGCGCTGAATTGGACTCCGCTACAACTCTAGACGTTAATGATGCGTGCAACTCGTTGGAGGTTCAACTCTTGGTTACCACTTTTTTGCTCGCTATTACCACACAGGGTGGATTTTGCTCTGTAATTTGAAGAGAGCATAAAAATTATAAAATTAACAAATTTTCTTCAACTCCACCATGTTAAATTTAATTAAATAAAAAAGCATTTAATAAAATGACAGTTATGATTTTGGACAAAAATGATTTGTTCATTTGAAAGAACGGTATTGTTCTTCTGAGATTTTTTTTTCATTGACAATTTCTGCCACAAATTCAATTGAATTTAATTTCAATAGTAAATTTAATTTTGAGTAAACTGTTGTATCATATGTAGAACAATCGATAAAAAATTGTGTATTAAAAAAAAACTTGCACATGCATCTAATGAGTAATTGAAGTAATCAGATAGTGTACAAGAATTATTTAATATCATGTGAAATAATTGCACGGATTTATTGTTCCGTGAATCCAGGATAAGTTTAATATTATGAAAATCCATTTGCTCATTCATAGGTGGTTCAATGGACGTTTTGTTTTACCTTGATAAAATTTTCCAATAATTAACTCGACTACGCTTTTTAAAAGACCGAGTGTTCATTAAAAAGGACATGCATTTGATTAAACTGAAATATATATAAATCAAGATGAGAATTACGTGCTTATATGCACCAGTTGAAATCTAATGAGTCCCATTAGAGTTGCTTTCAAATCATTATTTTTATGTAACAATTTTTTTTCCGGCTTTAAATAGACAATTTTGATTATTACTCGCAGTGATAATCATCTGCTTAATGTATGTTATTCTCACAATTATATTAATTTCAGTTAGAAATCTAATTTATCATCAAGGACGACGTAAAAAAATTTTAAACTAATCTTGTAAATCATGGGAAAAAGTTGAAAGTCAAGTTGATGTCAATGTCAGAAAAACGTTGCATTATTTTTAACAGTTCAGAATATCTCTTGATTGTTGCTGTTTGTAATGATTGAACATGGGAGAAATCGGAGGCCCTCTCATTAAATGAGAATGGGTAACCGCAAAATATGCGCATAAATCGTCTATTTTTTTGTTCTCTTTTAATTCCGTCTAGTTAAACGCGAAAGTAAGTGGCGATACATACGCCGTGACAGTTCTTGCTATCCAGTTGAAAGTTCTCTATGTCAGGCTCTCGACATGCAAATAATTAAACTTGTTCACTGCAAGCAAAAAAAATAGTCCAAATTTTAACGCTTAGTATATTGACGTTTGAATTCCACATTTCGCGAAACACGGGGATTACATTTTAACTGACGGCTGTTGATAGCATTTCTTTTTATCCTTTTTTTGACTGAACATTTTTAATTAAATTTCATGTTAAACAATATTTTTAGAAACAGTGTTAAAATAAGAAAAAATTGTAAGGATGGTTGATTTAGTTGATTTTTAATTCACGCATAATTCGCGCATAAATAAATACAAGGCGGCAGCATCGGGATAGATCGATCATCTTGTATAATTTTGGAAGTTTAATAGGACCTGTCGTCCAATGGTAAATGATCGATTACAATTCTCTTTCTACAACACGATAAATATGAATCGACTTTCGCCAGTATCCAACTGCAAATGTATATTCAAATCATTATACCTGGCCATACAAAAACAATTCAACTTTTTTGTGAATTCGTAACTTTGCGAACGAGAGCAAAATTTAAACACGAGTACAACTTTTTTATACGCTAAAATTCGTTGAAAAAATTTTTTTCTTGAACAAATTTCCAACTTTTCTGTAATTTCCATTTTAACAAAAGTTGTCATCCTTTTAACTATAACTACACATTGCGAATAATCGCAATGGGGTGGCCCGATAAGACATAATATTACAACGTCATAATGACTTATATTTAACCTAATAGGTCATCCAGATTGTGGATCGGATATGACTTGATCATCATATGACAAGAATACGTTGTAACGAGGAAACGCAGTTATTACTCTACACTATTACTGCAATCCAGCAACACATATTGAAGATACTAACGCGCCCAAATTATACCCTTATATACATGGTGAATCTGTGCAGCATTCTATAAACCATGCATGCACTTTCAAAATGCACAGAAATGAGATGCTGGTCCTCTTGTCGAATAATTTTAAGCAGGCGTAGAAATTAATAATAAAGGACAGATTCATTATAATTGTATGTTCGTCTTGTGTGCGATAGAACTTGAATTTTGTTTTAAAAACTTTTGCAACTTAATTGAATACTTGGTCCGATAAATAATATAGAGTTTGAATTTTGTGTTCCTTTTATAACAGCCGGGGGAATAAAACTGGGTTACAAAAATTATGAGAGTGACGAGATAAATTACAAGTATTTTTGCAAGGGAAAAAAGCCCAATAATGTGTCCCGAAATGTTCCTTTTTTTGCGTAACGTAGACACTTATGAGCGCCACTTAAGTATTCCCAAAGGTCAGTAAATATTTCGTCATATCTTTTTGTTCGCGACTGACCGCGCTTTCTGGCTGAAAAAATTATGCTGTTTGAAAATCTGTACAAGTTTAGTAGTCTTTGAAATTAGAAGACTTCTTTGCCAACACTTTTTTAAACGAAAAAATTAGAAATTTAATTGCACGTTCACATGTAAACCGTAAAGTTAAGGAAAATATATGTTCGGATAGTTCTTTGGAATAAAACAAAATGTAATGAAGAAGATAAGATGGTAATCTGCTGACTAGATACCGCAGCGACGTGCAGCGAGTTTTTTTTAATTTGCTTCGAAATATGTTGTGGCTAATTCGCGCAGCTGGCGTTCCTGCAATCTGTTATTAATATCGAGCATGAGACACCCAACTATAATAATACAGTTTAGTGCAAATAATTATATAAAATTATTGTCACCTAGAAACTACAATTCCACATATACAAATTCGTTCAAACTCGTAATTTCAAACTTTTTATCTTGCTTTAATTACTAAGAAACAAATCTTGTTTCATGATTTTCGAAATCATTTGTCGTATACACCTGATAGATCATTTAAATCAAAAAATTATTTTCATTCTGCATCAAACTCATATTTTTGAGGGTTATTAGAATGTTTTTGCATTGATTTTTCATGTGATGATAATATCAAAGAGAAATATAATTCCATCTAATTTTTTTATTCCCTCGTCCTTTCCCTCTCTGTCTCTCTAATTCTCTCTTCCTTTGCATCTGGGTGATTAGATTAGTTGTACCAGTCGATTAATTATATGTTACTTTCTAAAGTTTTCTTTCACTGTGAGTATAATTGAGATTGAGAAAAAGAGCAGACGAAGGCGTTCTTTAATCGTAATGAAAGATCTCTTTGATTACATCTCAACAATTACTCGATTGTTCTTTTGTGTTGAACCCATGATGAAAAAACTCTCACATAAAATATCTAAGAAAAACTTTCGTACATAAAATGCGAATAATTTAGATGGCTCGTAAAAAAGTTTCTAATTTCTGCCCCAAAAGTTGTTGAAAAATATAATTTCACCACGAAACGGACCCTTGTTTCGTCGACAATGTGTGCAACATATGTATGAAAAAAAGAGTTATGTACCATTCGAGCGTGACGGAAATAACAGTTTACAGAATGATGTTCGAGAATGACACAGCGCTTTTTTGCAGCTAGTATATGAAAGCTGAGTGTTGCAGCCGGTACCCCTTTAATATTTTTTGTACACTTTCTATCCTTCAAGAATTTCCTTTTTTTATACCCTGCTAGAGTTCTCTTCATAAGGATGAGCCATCTACTTTTGCTACTATGTCGCTTTTTATAAAAGACAAGGGCCACCTTGTCGAAGGAGTAGCATTCTTTATTACTGGTCTTTTCTCTTAAAGACAGTCTCACAATGACTAAGTTTTTACTTTCACTCGCGGCTGTTCGGTTTGTTAATTAACACCAGAAATCTATTACAAGATGGCACTTGACTCGCTTCTAGACGACGGGCGAAAAAGAATAAGGAGAACACAGACGTCCGCAGAATAGACACGAGTAATGTTAGAATTAAGTTGGACTTTGGTCAAAGACCTTATTGATCGCGCCGAGTTCCGAACTTGCAGCTATTACCACCAAACTTCTTAAACCTTTTGACTTTCGCATTTCCACTATCTGCTATGTAGCACCGAACAATCAAAATTTCAGCTCTATAATTTTTTACTTAATAACCAGTCTAATGCCTTCGATTGAATTGTTACGTACTGCTGTAATCATTGCCTCTTCTGACTACCATTTAAAATAAATTTTTCAACGAAGAATGAATTTCAAAAACGAAGAAAAATTATTTGATTCAAAAACAAAACGATGCTTCAAGTTTTGTGATAACATTGATATTACATTTCGAGGTTAACTGAAGTAATTTCCAATTGTGAAACAAAGAGATGGTGTATTCTGAAAGAAAACTTTTAATAAACGCACGAGAAAAGGATACTTTTTTTCCTCTTCTGGTTAATGCGAACGAGGCTTATACACCAGCACCGGAAATAAAGACCCATTGTTTTGCAGGAATAGCCACCTTTGTGTCAGAACCGTGACATATATCTGAGTGACAAATATTGTTGTTGCATTTATGAACCTTGGGAAACTAAATTAGCATCCGATGGCGCAGTTTATTAATCAGTGAGAATTATAAATTTGCAAAGAGTGGGATTTATTGGGAGGATTTGGAACTTTGCAAGTTGACTTTTCTCAAGATCTAACAAACTAAGCTGGCAAAAACAACAAAAAAAAGGTGGAGGTTTTTGTTAGCTCAAGTCCAAGTATTTAGGTCAAGTCTAAGAGAGGAGAAAAGTTGTTCCCATAACTAAAAAATGATAAGTCCGCACGACAAGAAAATTGATTGATCACAAGTACGCGTAACGTAGACACAAGAGTACGTGAACTAACGAAGGTGCACGAGAGTTCGTGCTCGAATAAAGTTTCCGACTTGCACGCGCCTCTAAGGAAGAATGACAATTCGCTCAAATGTATGCACTGTGTGCCAAACTTCGATCATCCCGTGGCAACATACAGGCCACGTACACGCATAATTTCTTGGCAAAACAATAGAAAAAGCACATTCATATAAAATGAATAAAGTACCGAATACTTCACACGAAAAAGTTTTACCTGCTTGCAGTACAATAAATTATACATTAAAAAGTATACCGAAAGTGTCAAATGAAAATTCAATAAAAAAAAAAAAGAAACTAAGAAAATTAATTAATCGTGGTGATATTTTATACGACTTCACTCTTGAAATCAAGGTTGGAACACATTATTTATTAAATATTTTTCATCAAGGCACGAGTACGATTAATCACCTGCTGTACCATTATTGTAGATCATTCAAAGTTAATTACTTTCTGTTGCAATTAATTTTGTTATCATTAATACATTTTCGCCTCAAGCGAATAATCTAGAGCCGACAGAAATGAGACCTTATAAATTCGTTGGAATATCATTTTTCAACAACATTTTTAGTTTTTCTTTTTATATATTTTCCATCGTTTGAGTGGACGAAATAATAAAAAATGTGTGCCTATTCTAGATAACGAATTAATAGTTCCGTCAGTTGTTCACATCGCTAATCGCGAGAACGCAAATAACGGCCTGCATGCTGCATTATTCATCGTCACGAAGACATACGCTTAGTGTTATCGGAATTTTCACTGTACTTTGTCTCTGAAACATTAACAACTATTTGCAGTCATTAAAACTGAGGTGCTCTTAGAACTCAGCCGAAGCGTTTCTAAGAGTATTAGCGAACACTTTTCGGTGTCCCCAATTCACCCCGTGGATCAGGAAGTCTTCCAATTCTCTTCGTTGCTTGGATGAGTGCTCTTGATATCTGCCAATGGTCATCGCCGTTCAGCCATACATAAGCCAAGTGGTTACCAATCCCACAGAACTCAACTATCCGAAGACAAGATGGTCGCGACCGATGGTTTTAGTCTCCTTGGCACAAAGTTTTCGATGCAAATTCATTTGCACCACTCGGATTAACGTTCATTGTTTTGAACGAGTCTTCAAAACTCTCTTGTCCTCTTTTCAAAACGGTGTGATCTGACGTTTACAATTTCTCTTGTCTCGAGATGATATTCGAATTCGAACGTCAAGACTAGATTATCTTCATTACCTAATTGGAAAAGCAGACAAAAATTGAATTTTCATAATCAGAATTAAAATATTTTAAAACTCGACCGTTCAAATCGCAAAAGTATTATCCTGTATGCGTGCACAAATCGTTTATAGCGCAACTTCTCTAATGAGATTCCACAATCTGTCTAAAATTCAGCATTGTAACACAAATGGAATTACCGCCTATCAATGCTTTTGAAGTGGCAGCGCAGGAACTCGCTTACTATTCCCTCTTACATACAACGCTACATTCTATGATATTTTCCAATCAATTATGAAATTATTATTTTTACAGAGATAAATGATCATAGTGATACATGAACAAATTTATTGAATAATTTTTTTGTAAATTGTAAACAATTCTTGAAAGTTCAAGAAAAATTTCGTGAAAGCTTGATTGAAATATGGAGAACAAAATTGTCAGTTGACTTAATCTGAAGATTGTATGTAATAATAAGATAATATGGATAAAATTGATTTGCAATATCAAACAGTGAAAAAAGTTCTCAATCCAGGACAATTTCACGTAGTTAAAGAGAAGTTGATAGATGAAAATGAATTTGGTTCTATAAGGCTCAGATTGCGACAAATATTTGCTGTAAAACTTACTTGATAAGCAGCCAAGAAGTTGAAAAGTAATTGTCAAACGCAATGTTCAGCTGAAAAGTATGTTTCTGTGGTTCGTAAAGTGAATCGATATCTTAAATTCCATATAATTATGTAAAGACATATTTATTTAACAATTAGAAACAATTAAGAAAAATCCAAGTACAAATGTAATGAGAAAAAAAGCTTGCATTTATAAACAAAACTAATTTCTACTTCGTGTTATTTCATATTACAAAAATACATATTTGAACTCATAAAATGACTTGACTAACTTATTACATGATTTCCGTGAGCATATCTGATAGACACAGCTGTGCACACCATATGACAAAAGCACACTTTCGGGTTAAGCTGGTATAAATTGAAAATTTTTTCTTCGTACCTGTATTTATGCATTTCTGAACGACAAAAATTGTTGGTCACATTGCTGGAGAGTAAATTCGATTATTTATCATTTAAATTACTATCCATTCAAAAGTATTAAACCTTAAGTGCAATTTTTTCACAGTAATCCGGATTTCCCCTTTATTTTCCTTCAAAATATAATAACTTTACAGCATTCCTTGAATTCGTCATACTTTTTTAAACACTGATTTTAAATCAGATTTAAAATCCAGATTATAATTGTACGCAATTTTTCGAATCTCTTTTTCTAGTTTCTTCTTTTTTGTTTTTTTACTTTTTTTAAACAATCGTCTTCTCAGTAGAAATATTAAATTCGACAATAAATTATCCCATGATCCAAGGGTCATAGAGGTTTACGATCCGCATCGTTGTCGCCATTGTCCTGACTATCACAACTTTTCTCGCTATAAGACGAAATTGGCCCGGACTTTTTACAGAAGTGTAACTACTTCTTTTTCGGTTTATATTTTCATTGAACATTTTTACGATTTTAAATGTATATTATTAAATTTTGTCTCTGCACGAAAACATTTATGTATTCTCTAAATGAAACGAAAGGGATGCTATTCACATACAAAAGTTTAATTTAGATATCCTTTTTATTCTATTTATTATTGTTATTCTGGAATAGACTTGTTTTTGTCAATCAGTCATCATTTAACATTAATCAACTCAATTAATCCAAAAAGTACATTTTCAATTGCTACTAGGTTATATTTTTGAATTGAAATTCATCAGGCAGAAGAAAAATTTGGGTGGAACGGCATATATATCACAACGAAATATAATATACTGTAACGTTATGCGGTATAGCGTTGTTGCTCTCAATGTCCTACCAGACGTATATACCAGTAGTGGAGCATTGTGTTGCAGGTCGCAAAACACTGAATTACGGTCTACGGAAGAGAGCATGCAGCCACTTCCGGTTGTAATATAGATTACGCACAATGCAGGTACAATAGTCTACGGGTGCTAGTTCACAGAGGATACGTCATTGGTTTTATTTTAAAAGTCAAAGCATCTATTTAAAATTGTTCAAACTCTACTGTCAATTTTAATATCGCGTTATAATGAAGACACGAATCAGCGAATCAATTTTCACTGTTCTGTTAAGATAAATTTAGACGTGTTTAATAGTATAGTCAGACGAGGAATAATTATACAGATTTATTCATAATGATATGGGATACAATAATAGGTTGCACATTAATTAAAAAATTAACTTGTATTGTCCAGAGAGAAATAAATTCAGGATTTTACTTGTTTATAAATTGAAGAATGTCATACCCAAAATAATATTGAGTTTGAAAGTGTAATGTTCAATGAATCAAGTAATGGTAATATAGCACAAGCACAAACATTATTTATCTGCAATTTTTGACAAATAATACACAGTTAAAATCATTTTATAGGTTGTTGTGAAATTTGAACTGAAATTTGAAACTATATATATTCCAGAATTTAATACAGCAGATGCTCATCAATAAAACTTGTCATTTATAAGAACTCAAAATGCGTTTTTGAAATAGAAGAAATTTTACGTTTATAATGAATATAGTATGAAAGCATGAATTTCCATACCCAAACTGTAAAACGAAGGTAGAAGAAGAAACTTTGACGATTTGGGAAGAGGTTAAAAGTGCAAAATATGAGACGTAGGGTAAAGACTGTAACACTGCAGAGGAACATTGAAAGGCGAATCGTACTTCGTGAGTTTGATTTAAGCTCAATGCACAAGTGGAAAAAAGTAGTTTGGTTTTATTTCGCTGAGACGTCAGTTCAATATCAGTCCCGGATTCGGAATTGATATTTTTTTACTTCTCCAATTTTTTTTTACTTTTCGAGTTTTAAATCTCATATTTCATCATGTAAAAAATATATTCCATGAAATGAAACGTCATGTAATTCGATTGAATAGTTAAATTCATCTTGCTGCATAAGAGAGATAGAAAAATGAATTAAAGTACTTGCACAGAAACCACACTTTGATAATCGACTCGTTCGGTCTAAATCAAGGCCGGAAGAAAGTTTATGAGGTTGACATCTTCACATCCGCTTCTCCACTTCCATTTCAGCTTGAACATTTCGTCTTTCAGTGCGACGATCGAAATTAATAACTTGGTCTGAAAAAGTTTGGTTATTTGATCACTTTTGCCCTGAGAAAAATAAATTGCAACAGTAACAATATTAGTGATAATCATTTTTCACATTTAAATTGTAAAAAAAAGAACAAATAAAATTTAAGGTTTCTGTTTCTGTCATGATATTTCATTTTCCAGTTAACATAATGGAATCTATCGATAGCCACAATAGACAACATAAACAAAATTTTTCGATCATGCATGCGCGCAAGTATACAGTCTGAAATCTGCAACAAAATGAGACGCACAAGACGAATGCGCGCAGCCACTGTGTCGATTTTTACCATTCGAGGTTTAGCTACTTAAATGGTGAAATTTATTTTTCTTAGTATTCTTTTTATACCTGCGACTTTACATATACAAACATTTTGTGTTCAGATTATAATTTAGATCATAACTATTATGATCTTGCCTTTTTTCAGTAATTCAATTTTCATTTGCATTTCTTTAATGTGAGTTTATATTTAAATATTTTGAATGAATTTGTGTTTCATTATTTTCCATAAGTCGTCTGATTCTTTTTTTTTTTATGATGAAAAAGTTTTTGGAACATTTAAATAATACCGGTAGTATCTTTTGCAGAAAGTAACTTGTGCAGGGTATTAACTAACGGGCTTGAAAGTCAAGTAGTACAAGCTCGTGCGGAAAAAATGTATGAGTATTAGGTAGCTCGACGGTATGGGCTATGTGGCAATTATATAGCTAATGCGCTGGTTCCATATATCCATACTTTACTGCGCCAAATGCGTTTTGCAGAACAATTGAGTTAAATAAAAAAAATGAAGTTTCATTACCAAAAATAAACGAAGACGTGAAAATTGCAGTTTAAATGTAAATTTATGATGTAAACAATATCAAATGATTAAAAAACATGTTCAATTGAATACAAAACGTTAGTTTTCAAATAATTATTCGTTTCTGTGGAAATCTAAAGACCAATTGTACCGCTTACACGTACAAACGCTTTGATTTTGCATGGAATTTTGAAATGCTCGGAATAGTGCTTATCAATAATTTTTTGCAACTTCCATATTCAAGAATTAACAGAACGCTGTTACTTTTTTTATCTTTTCGTTTCAAGTAACATTGTAGAGAACGTTCTAAAGATTAACAAAAATGTTAACATGTATTTCATACATTTAAACTCTCCTTAATATGAGTAATCTTTTCACAGCGCTCGATCGAGCGTTCACTAGCTTCAACTGCCTCGACCTGGCTTGTACGAATTCCTAATACAAACGTTGACGAGAGCAACAGCGTTACCATAGAAATCGTTGCTGTGGCAACCGTTAGTCCGTTATAGTTAGGCGGAAGTTCGGAACAGGCCCAACACTGGGCAAATATTTAATACTTAATAATAAATACATTTTGAAGAAGAATAAACTTTGCTTTATATATTCCATTTATTGTTAAAAAATGATAAAAAAAAATCGTGGATTGTGTAGTGCAAACGTTAACATTTATTCTTCACGGTAGCGAGACTTAAATTAATTCGATGTACGTTTGCTAATTAAGATACGACTACTGCAGTGTCGTTATATACTTATTCATACAGCTTCAATATATTTTTCTCCCTTTTTTTAATGCGCTATGCGATCTGAATAATCATCAAATAGATTGTGTTGCATGTTTTATCCAACTGTTATAAATGATTTTTCGCAAAAATAGCTGGGAATAATTTCGAAGCGTGCTATGTGTAATCAAATTTGTTTGACTTCACCAGTTTTAATATTTCGTTGGTTATTTGAGTGTTGCGAGTTATGAAAATGTTAGAAAGAGAAGTAAAGAGAAGTGAATTCATCAGAGATGGAGAAGTGGGTTCATCAGATATTCAAAGTAAATCGGTGAAGTCAATGTACTTATCGTCGCATCTTGGAGGACATAACGAATGCAACTGAACGATTCATAAACCGTCCCATATTCAATATTCAACTGGAATTTCAATATTTCGATGTTACTTCTAGTTTGTTATGGATTTAAATAATGCTCAAAGACACAACTGAAATGAGAAACAAACTCAAATCGAACAAAACTCTTCGATAACTTCATCTGAACCATTTCAAGTGATAAACATTTTTCTTTCCAATTCCAATCTTGAGGTTTTTAAGTTTACTTGTCAATTTTAGTATTGTGGCACTTTATAATTGGAATCCAAATTATGATTGACTATAATAGTTTGTTGAGAAATAAGAGGGTTTATACCATTCAAATTACAAAGTTTGTTTTTACAAAATCGTTTTATTCATGTTGCAGTGACGGTGGAGAACATTAGTGTGGTTGAGGGACGTGATGCAAAGTTACCATGTGACGTGACTGCGCCAATAGACGACTACCTAAGGATGGTATTTTGGTTTAAAAATAATGACAGTCTACCAATATACACGTAAGTGCATTTAATTATTACAAAGTATTCAAAAGTTGCAAAATGACGAAATAATTTTGAAACAATTTGTATGCTTGAAACAGATATTCCAGTCATAAATTTGATCAAAATGGAAAACTCCAATATTTCGCAAAGGATGTATAAGCGCAGCACTTTGCGTTAGGAGAAAATTTTAAATGAATTTATAATTCGAAAAATATTATATCGATCGCCCCTGTGTCGATCTAATAAATCCTCAAAAGTGTTCAACGTGCAGTTCTGCACTTTAATAACTTTCCAACATCAAACATTGTAATCACATTGATGAATCAAAGAAGAAACACATCAGAAGAAAAGATTGGTAGTACACAAGTTTCACGTTTCCATCACCGTAATTATCAGCAAACAAGAAAAAAAAACAACTGCTTTGATACACCAACTTTTTGTTTTCTCTGTATTAAAAGTCATATGGTTATAGTTACTCAAAACTATACGCTGCTTTGGAATACACGAAGCCGTATTACTAACATTTTTCGATATTTCCCTCAATTTGTAATCAGTGAAAAGTTTCGCAATTAAACTTCCAACAACAAAGGCCCGTGATACTTAGAGTTCAAGAGCCATATACTAATTGCTGTTCATACGTACATGTAAATCTTTTTGGCATGGCATAATGTTTACCATATTTATGTTTCATAAAATTTTTAGAAAGTTATCAACTAATCTTCAACAAATGTCGAGAAAATTAATTGAAATTTAAGATACTTTTTCGTGGCACGTACTTTTTTTTCGACACACTCTTTTATTTCTTTATATTATTCCTCCGAATATAACCATTAATAAATCACTGATGTTCTTTAAGCCATAAAAGGACTTACAAACGTACGAATACTTCATTCACGTGCAACTGTTCCTTGAAATATACTTTCATTTTGTATTTTATGAAACACCTGAAATAAATTCATTACTTTTTTTGTCCCAGCGACTTCATGTCCGTAATGATAGTATTTACAACATATTGACTTCGTGGATCAAATGTGTTCCCTTTTGATACGTTCAATTTTTCTTCCAATTTTTATTCAATGACACAAATTCGATACAATTTTCTTGTAATACTTCCAATTACAGAGAACTTTTCATTCATACAAACGTATCTACGATGGAAAATTGTTTCTTTCTCGATATATCAAATATACTGTTCTAATTTTCCGTTTATACAAATAAATAAACGGAAAATAAAAAGTTTCGGGACGGTCAAAGGTCTTAAGAAATGAAACATTTCCATTTTTTTCATATAAATTACTTCTTCTATAATCCAAAAACTTAATTTGAACTGCTCAAGTTTTCAATAATTAAACAAATATAAAAATCGAATTCCTTCGTTGACAGCCATGATTAGATTCAAATATTTATTATACATGCACTTTTTTTGGTAATATTTTCGTCAAGTGAGGACTGGTGAATAGTAATGATGATAAAATAAGAATCACGCTTAGAATTCGAATGCATAATTTACACAGTGGCAAAACGATTTTCTTTTGCATTCGCAGTGATTCGGATCTTCAAATATAACTGGCTCTCTCGTTTTTATCAAACATGCTATTATCATATGCTAAACTTATTTAAACGTAAAAAATCACGGAAACGATACTATTATTCAAACGGTCTCATAAATTACTCTTGATCCTTGATTGGTATATCGATAAAACCATCCTCGAAAATCATGCATGAACATATCTCAACGTGTTTTACATGAATACTCACATGTCAAGCAAAATTACATTCAACATACTTCGCTATAAATAATGTAACCAGATTTGATTTATCTAATGAATAATTAAATTAAATTAAGAGTTTGTACCAATATGACTTTCACATCGTTATCTATATTAGTTTAATTAACAGGATTTCCACACGGTCGTCGAGGCTAATGGGACGTATTACTTTAGAAATTATAAGGTTGTTTTAGTACGGTTCCCACGTGGTTAGCACCATTGAATGAATCAGATGAGGAAACCAAAACGTGTGATCTCCGCGATGTCATTGTTTTTGCATGCCGTATATTGATCTCGTTCGATCGTTCGCAACTTTTTGTGCATCGCAGGCCATATTTCATACCAATCCAGTTATCTGAGGACAGAACTTCCATGCTGCAGGCATTTCGTACAAAAGTTCATGAACAAATCGAGTGTTCGAAATTCATCATTGTGAACAATTTTGAATAACATCTAATGAGAAGCTGCAATTCAAAAAGATACGTACGTGAGTTAAAAATGACACGATAACGAGGTTTTAACGAGATCACAATCTTGTTAAGTTAACACCACGTGATCAATGATAAAACAACAGACGGCTACCGAGAGGTAAAAGGCACTTTAGAAATTACTGTTCATCTATCTGTCTAGTTTGAGGACACTGATCCAGCCGCAGATTCGATACCATTCAACCACGTACGTGTAGTCGCAGATCGAACAATTGTCCAAGCCACAGTAACAGTCCACGTAACCTTAGAATCTTTTTTCCTTCTTTTTTTTTTTTTTTCTATGAATCAATACAAGTTCAATACTAAAGTTGAGACATTGAAACCTATTCTTTTTGACATTCAATAAATAAAAGAAGATTGTTGTAGTTGCAGAATAAACTATATCTTCCTCTTATTAATAAAAAGGTCAGCCCAAAATTCCACTTGACAAAAAAACCAAAGTGTCGTACGAAATAGGGGGTGTACTATAATAAAGGGACCTATTATATTAGGGGGGATAATATAATTAGGCCTCCCCTATTTTAAAGGGGAAATACAGATTCTAAATTTAAAATTGAATAATAGGAGGAAGCGCGAAGCACCGAGGGAGCTTATAAATTTCTTATAAAAGAGCCAACATTTTGGTTGTAACAAGTGTATTCCATTTTCATCTTTGCAAATTAAAGCTGATTGAAATAAAATGATAATTATTCCGCGAACAATAAGGATGCAAAATAAACTTTAGCCTTGTATTCGTTATGTCATTATTATTCATAGCTAAGTTTGTTTTTCTTGTTTTGTTCATTAGCAGATTATTTATTTAATTAACGGTATCATCTTGAATTTTGCATTCGTTTCATGTTTCTTTTATGAACTGTTGAGATGTATTATAATGAAAAAATTGATTGAATGGTAATTGGTAGTGATAAGTGCATAATTTCTAAAACTCAAGAATATTGTAATATCGCTCTTATAAGTTATTACATGCACTTGATTATAATAATGCAACTTAAGTTGTCGAGGCGCCATCGACAAATCGAAATTCGTGCTTCGTGACGTGTAATTATAGCTTGTCGATAAATTTCAATCGCAACGCTGACATTCGATGTTTCCTAGGTTAATGAAAACTACTTTCTGATTAGATGGTCGAGAATTTTCGCTAGTCTACATGTATAGCACCTGCGGTGACAGTCACTTTTGTATGAACTTCACGAAACATGTTTTGTGATCATCATAAAATAAACAGTTCAAGTCACTATGTAATTTGTAAATTTTTTTTCGATTAATTAAACATAAAAAAATGACTACAAAATTAAATAGCGATAGCCATTTTGTTATACTTGTTAAATATAATGATAAAACGCATAATGTGAAAATTAACAGATGATAAATATAAAAGTGTATGAGATATATATAACTACAACTCAATTAAACAGTTATCGTAGCTTAATACTTCGGTACATTTTTTAACTTGTACAAACAGCATGAGTTTTGATTGTATTACTTAATTCTCAAAGGACTAATAGTCCAGGAATGAGTATTCTTTCATTTTTTTTTCTATTTCCACTTTTTTATACATTTCAGTCGGTGCAAAGTTAATTTTTCAGAAAAAGAACCATTAAACTCTTTATTAAAAAATAGCAACGAGCTAATTTTTTGCCTTATTTGCTTCTCACCTCTCATCGTTCGGAACTGAAATGATTTCCAGTGCAGTATTCAAAAGTTTTATCGGTGCCCTAGAATCTAGATTCAAGCAACATCACCGACGCTGGCGTTGGGTATAAAAACACGTTACAAATAACATTGATAACGTTGGGAAGGTTTAATGGTGTGCTGTGTCTTCTCGCCGCGTAATTTTATTCATCCTTTTTTCACAAAATAAATACTGTAATTCCACTAATGGCTTACTCTCCAGTCACACGTTTTGAACCTATGATCAGCGATTTTTCGAAAAAGCTCTAATTGATGTAAATTATTATTTGAATTTATAGCTTCACCTCATCTTGAAATAACTACAAAACATTTATTATATTTTTAACACAAAACACGACATTATAATGGTTCATTATTTATTATTTGATATTGTGTTTGTCGTCTTCGATGGAGTAAAATTGTTCTCTGAGGATCTACATATAAGATATAATTTTCGGTGCAAGACAATATGCAAGAAAAAGTATAACATCAGGGGGTTGACCATTATTTTATACACCTCATTAGTTTCACCGGCGGTCTCATATAAATGTCTCATAATCACAAATTCTATAAGATACAATAGAATACAATGAATGTCGTTGATAAGGAATAATGTTATACGAAAGAGGTATCTTATAACACGCGCTTCTTTGAACTGTCGTAGAGATTCATAAGAGACGCCCTCATTTTCCGGATAGATTATTTGGTCATGTTCGAAAATATCATGCACAATTTTTCGATAGTCATGTATTTTAATTTGTTCATGAAATATCGAGACAAAATTAAAAATTCTTATAGGGAAAAATTCATTTTAATTTATTACGAACGCGATGAAAGACGTTCGTTTTGAATTTTCATCAATCACTCCACTTTGTAGAAAACTTGTAAGAATGAAATCGAGAAAAAAGAAATGTTCCATCCGTTCTGGGTGGTATAAGCAATCGTACTGACAACAAAATGGAAAACATGGTCGCGAAATACCAAATTTGTGACTCTTCCCTGCATAAGAAATTGTGTAAAATCGTGATGCACAAGAGATTTTGGTATTTCGATCGTAAACGCAATTTCACATTTGTGATTATTATCATATGTTATCTAAATTAGAGATTAGTCTAATTCATAATTCTGGAATTGGAATTGAAAATAATAAATGAGGGGAAAAAACTGGATAAAAATGTGTATTTGCGGAAAGTTTTTAAAAATAAGAAGCGTTATTATATTTTGGAGCCCAAAGTATAAACCTCGTATAAACCTAGAATGTATGCAAACATTGTGAGTAGATTGACGAATTTGAAAGTCAATTTCATTTTATTGAACGTCATGTGATTTCCGGATATTCAAGGCGACGAAATTCTAAGCAATTTGTGGGGTCATATTTTGTAAAGTTTATCTTGAAATGTCGAAACCTTCCACGCAACAACAAATAATAAACTTTGTTTTTTTTTATTCGTTCCAATAAATTAAACAGTGAAGTTACAATATTAACCGTTTTCTTCTTCTGAAATACATTCAAATCGTGGGAAAGCAATTTTTAAATTAAATTTGTAGCTATTCAAAAGAACGCTGTGGTTCCGCCAATTTTTATTCAATTTTTTCACGCTGTAAGAGTGAAAATAAAATCCAGGAAATTACAGGACTGTCTGTCAACGGTTCAAATAATCCGAATTCCTTCCAGTTGAACAATGAATTATCGATGTAACTTGAGCGAAAAAAGAACTAAAAATAATTCATAAATTCTTATTTTGAAATTTTCTTTTAATTGAAATTTCCGACGGAAGAACGAAATTACATCTGACAGTTAAAACGTATATGATATCTTTTGGAACATGAAACATGTTCTGTCCAATCTTTCATTACCAGACTAGAATTATGTATTCAAGATGTCGACTATTGCATTTGGGGTTAGATCAAATCTTATATATTGGATACAAGTTATAATTTGACTACGTATTAAAATTTAATTAAAGTATACATACGAGATTAACTTGAAACCTCGAGATATAAGGGTATTGTTGAATAAGGATCATTCACGAACAGAATTCAACGTCAGATTCAATATTTGATTAAACTTGGAACGATTTAGAACTTGATTTAATCAGTTTAAACATAAATTCTTATCTTGGACGTGATGATAAAACACTTGTTTTAATAAAACGTTGCTAAATGTCAATACTTAGCTTGGTGTGCGTGCTGTAGAATAACTTAGTCGGCTAACTACGTCAATAAATATGTCACCTTGGTGTACAAACTGTCATAAGTAATGACATGCAAGACCGTTTTGAACAATTGTTGTAAAGTGAATAAACAGAACACGTTTGTCAATATGAAAAAGTTCATACTGCTTTATAATTTGTTTCAAACTGACTAACAATTGTTATCATTTGAATATCTGGTCAACATTCGAACGAAACAGTCGTGCGCATTGATCCTTTGAAAATTGAAATTGGCGCATATGAAATAAAACGCATATAACTCATAAAACTATTTTCATATAAAATTAATTAATGTTCAAATTTCACTCTGAAGTTCACTCTTTTAAGTAATAATTAATTTGTCTGCACTCTGAAAGTTTATAGTATAAAACAATTTATATTAAATATTGATTTTATATAACCTTTAAGTTTAGTGCATTTAAAATTCTTCAAAGTATAGTTATTGACAACGTCAACACATTAAAAGTCAAGAGACACTTTGCATCATATGAAGAGACTTCATTATGGCAAACATTATAAGCAGAACAAATTTTGTTCAAACTGTACGTTAAGGGAGACATCATTTTCGAAGATTGAATTGAAATGTATATAGTTTTTCGTGATTATAACAATTTTTTATCAAAGGTTCATGGTTGAATTGGTCAGCTTTTTCTTTTCAGATTTCAACGTCGATTAATAATTAGCTATGTCGGATGGAAAAAAAAAATTAATATCAGGAAAATCATAATATGATAAAATTTTATTTTACATCTAAGAACATCTTTCTTGAAGCTTTTCCTGTTATAACGATCTTGTTATGATCCTCGCTTAACGAACCAACATCTCTTTACGAATCTCAAGGCGAAGATTGTGTCGTCTTTTTCAGTCTCCAAAGGAAGACTACAAAGTACATCTTAGCAAGTCTTTCGTGTAACTGCTTCGCTAGCCGTTTCTCTTCTCAAGCTGTTGAGAAACAAATAATGACAGTTTATAAGTAATTATCACAAATTTTTCACTCCCGAGAGCGAAAATAGATTAGATGTAATTGTATTCCTGATAATCGTCACTTCCAAAGTCACAGAAGTTAATTTTCATTAAATAAACTACTCAGCATCTCCGAAATTCGAATTCCAGACAACAAAAAATTTAAATTTTACAAATGCAGGTTGAAAAATTCATAACACTGAATGAGAACTTTAGGAATTGACGTTCCGGCAAAAAGCATATATATCAAGTCGTGACCTTTTTTTTCGGCGGTGGATAAGTTATTATCCACCGATGTAAATCGATTATATGAACCAATACCGCGTACCAAAGTTATGTCAATGATCGTTTTACAGCAGGTGGACTATTATTCTTAGTTATTATCCAATTCTTTCGATGAAGATCTTAGCAGCGTTGGGTGAATGGTTATCTAGAGATCTGGTGACAACGGTAAATTCAAGTCAGCGGTAAAAACTTAGCAAGGGTGAAAAATTGGTATCAACGGTAAAAACTCAATTTCTAGTCTTTTTAACACCTCTACCCATGTAGAAATTTACGACTGGCCCAACGTTGGACCAACGCTGTAAAAGTTGGGCCGATGCTGGCTGCCAGTATTCGGTCCAGAGATATGATGAATGTGATGAATCAAATCTTTTTGCCAAATTTAAACCAACGTTGTTTAAGGTTGTTATGTAGCAGTCACTGAGGTCAATATAATGATTGACTGAATAATTGAAAAAAAAATTGAGCAAAGTATGTAAATATAACGGATAATTATCTTTCGCAGTAAAAAGATTTCATAATTATAATTATAATGGTAATTAGTTACGAAAAATTTCCAGTGCTAATGATATGAAATGAACATTATTTAATCATATACACAGTTAAAAAGCATTCCAACTTTTATACGGTGTAAAAAATTACAAACTAGCGAGAAAAAAATAATGAAATGAACGAGCAAAAGTATTTGATTAGCACTATAGTCTTTTTTCTTAGTTAATCAAAAAGTATCGTTGATAAGGAAATTCCTGATCTCGTTGGCCACTGAGAGACATCATGGGAACTTGATTTAATTAAAACTTGAGTTAGTGTATTTCCATTGAAAGTTTTATAACTAATATTAGTTGATTACAACAGTTGGAAAAGCTATATAATTCCTAGAAATACAGAATTTGTATGTTGATCATTTTTGCTAATGAATAATCATCCCAAAAAGAAATACAACTTGTCGAATTTAGACAGCTACCCTAGTAGAAATTGATCGGGCATTTGTAGGGCTTGTAATGCTCTCCCTTATAGGGGCCTTATAGGACGAGCTCTTCCTATAAGGGGAGCTATAATTAAGCGAATTTTATGGAAGCATGATCGTTTTTCATTACAACATTTTGTATGATTATGTTGAACTTTGCATAAACCTACAACATTTTGTTCAATCATACATGTCCAGATAAAGAACTTTTTTCCAGGGTTTATTTATAGAATAAATATAAATTAAACATCTCGAGAAAAAAAAGTTCAGGTCTGATGGAAATTTTCCTGAATTCAATCAGATCAACTCATTTTCCAGGTCTGATCAGACCTGTTCGACAAAATTTTGTCAGATCATGTAAAATCAGACATGAATTAAATAAAATTTTTTTAAATTTGACATATTTTGACCAAATCAGGACTATTTACAGGTTTGATCAGACCTGGACTTTTTTTCCCCGGGAGTAAAGTTAACACCTTTGCCTTTAATACTAATAGATAAGTTACGTGTTTATAAACTTTGTTCTTCCAGAGTATCATGAAGAACGCCAATAATTTAAAATTTGCTGAAAGATTCCACATTATAATACAAATCCTAAGGTTTGAGAATAAAGTTAAACTTTAGAGTGGATACAAAAAAAGCGGTCCAAAATTGAAATGATCAGTGTCTTAAATTTGAGATTGAATATTTTGATTACTTAAATTTACATTCGGAGCCAAAAATGCAAGCTTGGTAAAATATTGACTCTTGTAAGATGACATGATAACTAAATTAATTCAGCGCAGTTGTAACAATGTTTGAGTTTTGAACAATTTTGTAATTTAGATTTGACGAAAAAAAAGTTTGGATTCTTGAAGTCTTCATAAAAATCATTTGCATTCATTAGAACATTATAAGGTTAAAGCCAATTTGAAGTTCGTAAAACCCTGCGGAAATTGCTGTACTTGTTTGAGGAGATAAAGCGGCAACCAATTGTGTTCTTATGTTGTAAGACAATCCTCCCTAACTTGTATTAAACGCTTGTACCAAATTTACACAATCTCTATCGAATCTTTTAGAAAGCGTTGAGACCAAACGCGAACTCTCGACTCATCAGAGAACAATATGTTTCAGCATTATCTGTGGGTTCAATTCCTGTTCATCTGCAGAGGTATATATACAACGAGCAAGCATTTCGGCATTCGAGTATCAACATTGGCACAGAATCACAACGTGGCAAAGATAATCCTCTCCGCGCATCCGATTATTTTTACCGTTTCATATTAATGTCAGGATCATTTTGAAAATGACGAAAAAGTTATAGCGCATCAGGCAGCTGAGTGTTCATTAGACTTTTTGTTGAAATTATCGAGTGCTCAAGATGTTTGACTCTGATACTGAAATTGTATGGTTTGCGAACGATGTCAAGTAGTTACAAAAGTGAACAATTTCCGTCAATATAGGTATATAGTTATATCGAGAAAAATGACTTTGAAACCAACAAGTATTTTTCATTTGCTGCAACACCCAGCGCAAATGTAATTGTTTGCAATCTACTTGAAATTCTTGCTTCGCGGATCGTCTCTGGCGCTTGAATTTATACCATTATCGCGTTTACCTCTGTTACGTTTTGTCTGATTTAAATGCGATTTTCAGCGCAGCGTTCTTATTATCTAATTCATTATGATGCTAAGATTGTATTAATTTTTTATTTATTTTTTCCTTTCTTTCGTTCTAGATAAAAACTAACACCCTTCTGAATTAAACTTAATCTTAAAATATAAATGCCTTTTTTCATTCATTATAATTTGCACTACTATTATTATTATTATTATTTTGTTACATAATTTTCATAAATTCGTCAGCTTTGCGATGAGTAATATTGAAAATAAAAGCAGTATTAATATAAGCTGTTCGTATCAGGATGGAATAGATGCGATTATATTCGTTATCGGCACAAAAAGTATATAGGTTAGATGTATTATATAAAATCACCAATAATGCTCAAACTGTTTAATCAGAGAAGTATTTTATAGTTGTTGACTGTTCAAAGAGTTGAGCGACCAGGTTTAAAGGAAAATCAATAGGACGTTTATGTCAACCCTCAGGCAGATTGAAGTGCTCTTTAGTCCGAGCTTAATGACGCCTGAACCGGAGTTTAATCGCGGATTAAGCTCGACGACCACGTTCAATCCAGACGTATTGAAACGATAAAAAATTCGTATATACACGTACGGTCGAGGTACCGGTAAAAAAACGATTAAGTAAATATATAGCGTTTTCCAGAAAACATCTCAAACTTCTATGCGCGGCATTTAATTGATAAATTCCGATTTCATCTGCTGAATTAGACGCCGCTGTTCAGACAACGTGCCGAGATAATGAAAAACATTAATATCAATCGCTACCACAACAAAGTGCTGGCTACTAATGGACGTTTTTATGACAATCACGATAATGACCACTTCGCAGAGAAATATATAGTTCACCTTATACATTGCATTTTGTTATGACATTGATCATTTTGCTATAAATTATAACGTCAAATAGAAGTTTCCCAAACCAAATTCCATAAAATTTACTTTCTGCCAAATTGTTCTTTTCGAAAGATTTTATCATTGTTTATTGATCGGGAGTCATGTCAATGTCCCCATAAACAAAACTTTTAAAAGTAACAGAATTTTTTATATAACACCATTTCGAGAAAATGAAACCAGCAGAATTTATAACGTGAAATTTTCTGAACAACTTCTGGCATGCCCAAGATTAGACGTATTGATTAGATGTATGTTTCATGCATGCATCTTACGTATTTTCCTTGATGATGAGATTTTTTTTTGTGTGTGTATGCGTGCCTTCTCTGTACATTCCCTTTTTGTCCGAATAAGTATTTCTTCGGCGGAAGAGTTTTTATCACAAAAGATTCTTCATATAACGGGTTCTCATTGCCAAAAATACTTTTTCCCTGAACAGCTGCATTCCCATGCAGATACTCCACTGTAATTTAATGGACCGAATTAATTCGCTTTGCTCTTATTGCAAGTACTTTTTTTGAGTCGTTTATAAAAATTTTTGAAAATTAAAAGCCTGCCACGAATTTTGAACATAACAAATTGATCAAAATAATAATAACACCATTCACAGGCAATTAACCATTTTGTTATCTTATCACTTTTTTCTCCAACATGTTAATTCGTTGTCAAGTTTATAAATAGCGCACTAGTTTTATTTATTTTCACTTCACGTGATTTATTCGGTCCTTTGTAGTTGGGTGTGTAACGCCTCCATGGAGCTATATACTGCTCACAGAAATTACCATTTCTGTGGTACGAAAATTTTGTTTTACGCTGCAATTTTTTTATTTGCCTTTTATTCGTTTAACTTTGCCCCAACTGTGAAACCAATTCCGAGGGACACTCTTTTTCGAAAAAATCTGTATTCAACTCTGCCTCACTGATCCGTCGCTCTCAACTTGTAAAATCCATCTTCTAAAAATCATCTAATTAGAATTAATTAAAATAACGTTTGAAATTATCAGAATTAATTCTCTCGTGTACACTTTGATGTACATCATACAATTAGCTCCGCCTCACAAATTTCCTTCAACGTTTGCTGATGACATAATATTAAAAATGAAATGGACGAAAATATCGCCGAAAATTATCTATGAAAATTACCTCGGCTTCATTATGATAATGATATTATTTAATTTTACGGGTTTTCAAATTTTGCAAGCCGAACTGCGATAGCGGATAAGAAAGATCATATCAATTGACTTCACAGGGAGAAACTAAGAGGTCATATATAGGCTGTTAACTATGTGAGAGAAAGCCAACAGAGAGACGGAAGCATTGGAGCAGCATGTTGAGTCATTCAACACAGAGGGCTTTCGGGTATGGCAGCAACGAACCAGACAGTATTCTGCCAGCTCACACTCACACACACATGGAAAGGTGCTCGCCATCTTCGAATAACGTGGGATAACATTTGAAAATATCAGTTAGTATATTGTGCATTATACGCCCCTGAAGATCCAAAAACCAAACGAGCTTAAGCAACGGCCACGCCGGCTCATTTACGCTGCGGTCGTGAATACACCCAAATAAATCGCTGGTATCCAGCAATCCCAGATATGATGGAGAATTCCGACCTGTTTCGCCGATAAATATTCATGGCTCTATGATGGGCCAAAGAAACGAATACTCATCATTTAACATGTTAGCAAATGTAATGCCTAAGTTATTAACGTTTGGATGAAGTATACATTCGTTCCACCAACGAGCGATAAAATATGTTTACCTTCTCTAATTTCTGTTCATGAAAATTCATTTGGTGAAACAGTACTTAAATATATCTTCAAACTCAACTTCGATCATTCTAAAACGTAGTTCAAGTTTAAATAACTCCAACTATGTTCACTTTGTAAAGCTTCATATATTAACATTTTTTCTTTTGACGAAAGATTAGTTTTGTAATAAAAACTTTCACCCCAAAGTTGAAAAATGTTCGAAGAAAAATTGAGAATTTTAATTGACAAATTTTTCGATTGTGCATTGTAGCAAGATGCGATTGCTTGGTAATAAGATTAGATTGTTTGCAAATAAATGCAAAATTTTGTTCCACTCTGATGCAAAATAAAATTTAATCGTTTGATCGGATGGCATGACTAAAACTATTTCAGTATACGTATATATGTATAGCATGGGTAAGAACATGTTATATCAATAAGCATATCCTGCGGGATATGCGGTCACACAATTCTGCAGAGTGTTGGCAAATCTGATATACGTCACAGAGGAGAGAAGCCTGATTTGTTCTCAAAAGAACCTCGTGAATAACTAATCATCGTCGGTAAATGTTTTATGCATGAATTTGTGACAGCGCGTAATCTAAATTGGAAGATTCGGATAAGGTGACAAACAATAAATAACTTTCCATTTGAAAAATTTGACTTCGAAAAATATCACTTCCGACATCAATTTTTTCAATATACTCCGGGAATCGAGATGATTTAGGAAATCCTTTATTTTAAAATATGGACACTCCATAATGCGAATATTATGAACATCGATTTTGTTACAGACACTTTTGACTTGCTTTCAAGTGAAAACCTTACATGATTTCTACTCGGGAACACGTTTTGGGAACAACTTTTAGTACCAAGATTGCCGTGAATAACTCGTAATCCATAAACGCATAATTTATTCAAGGACAGTATTAAAAAAATTATAGAGAAAATTGATCGTCAAAATTCTTCAATAATAATTAAGGCGCATATCCGTTATAAATATAGATTATCCTGTAACGCTAGTTTTCTCAGGTTATTACAAAATGCACAGAAATATTTTTTTCAACTATAAATAAAAAAGTTCTTCTAAAAAATTTCAAATTTACGTTAAACTAAGTTTAATATCTACGATCCAAAAATTAACCAAAGTTTCTATTGGAGTTATCTAGTGCATGAAAATATCTTTAAGAGAGGATATTTATCTTAGCTTTAGATGTTCACATAATTTGCGTGAGCGAAATTGACCTCTTATGCAGCTAACGGCTTTACGTCACACATATTGTATAATAATATATAAATGCGTTCGTATATTTAAGGGGCTACGTCAGTCATTGTTAAAATTCAATTCAACGTGACAAAACCCATAATAATTATCGATCATGAAAATACTATTCAATACCACAACATTTGCTGTTCAACATTTTTTGAAATATTTCCCTTCAAATTTCATTTTTCCTCATATATACTCACCAGGGAATATGCAGCGAAGAAACAAAAGGTAATATTATATCGAGTAACTCTATAGTGAATTGTTTATCAATGTAACTCAAACGTGGTTTTATCATTTTGCCTTATCCAATTATTTATTAGGAAAAAGCTTGCGAATTCATTAACGTTCGGCCATTATACTTTCGAGCGATACAAAATTATGCTTAATTCTAACGGCGGAACAGTTGTATCAATTATTTTAATTTGCTCGCGCACAAAATCTCTCTTTTATTCAGCTATAATCCTATAACGACACTATGTGCTATTTGTTTTAAACCGACTATTGATCGAATAAATCGAGTGATTCTACTTATGTGCACATTTTATTTACGCTCGCGAATTCAACGTTCATCTCGTTATCATTCAACAAAATTAATCATTTATGATGAAATTGTTTTACAAATTAAGCTCACTCGTCACCGTGCAATACATACACTGTAAAAACTCCCCATTAAGACACACCAAAAAGTGTTTTTAATTTTTATCAAAGTGTATTAAATGTGCCAAAATTCAAGATGCTAGTCAATAAGTCGACTTATTGCACGTATTTACAGTGTATTATCGTCATTGAAATGCTACGTTATATTTAACGTTGCAATAACAAGCATGTTATGTTTTTTTTTTTTTTTTTTTTTTTTTTGAAATTATTCGATCGCAATGTAATATTCGATTGTTATTTCTCGGCGCGTACAAATTTTAATTCCTTGTACCGTAATCGTATACATATAAATTCCTCGGTATGAATATATATTAACGCTTAGAGGAAATCAAGAGACGAATTACATTAACGCGAGTCTCATCCGTAAAAATGCACACTCGTGCGTACTGAAACGAAGTCCGGTGTATTGTGTAACGTATACATTCGCCCAGATATAATTAATGGGAGTTTCCAAGAGACTGCCTGCACGGATTAAATAAGTAAGTACGCTACGGAGTAGGCGAATGAACGAACGAGTAAACGTGCAAATTTATGAACGAAGCGTACATTCGATGAGAAGAGCATGCGGCAGACTCCGAAAGCTATAGAGTTATTCATTTAATTAACGCTCCACCCATTATTCATTAAAAATTAGTTGGATTCTACTAAAGGCAAATGGATTCACGCAGATCAAAGGGAACAGTCAATGACAAATCACTTTCACAAATTCTATTTTAAACAAAAAAGTGTCAAATACATTAACATTTTTACACCCCGTTGACTTTTTTTTAGTCTAATTAATTATCATTTTGAATTTACATAATTTTCTGTACTGTAAAATGTAATCTTGAAATGTTACAAACTTACAACTTCTTATAACTATAATACCAACGGTGTATCATTTTTGAGATTTTTAACACAAATACGAAATTAAATATATATCCAAAAAGTTCTATATATAAAATTAAGTGACTAAAAAATGAATCAAAAAGTCAGTGTGTATACCTTCACATTTTCAGCTGTCGAATAATTTATTTTTATTTTCTTGTAATTATTAGATTATAAAAAAATACCAAAAACTATTTATTTTTTATTTTAGAATGGTAGAACAAGAAGTGGCACATTGTTGGCCTCTATCGCTGCTGAACGAATGATGTGAATTGGCTGCATTCGTTTGTTGTTTTGTTTTTTTTTTTTTTTGCATCCCATTTCTTCGGATTGAAAAAACCAAAAAAAAAATGCTCTGAAAGAACAAAAAATTGGTTTTAGTGCAAAAGTTGCTGCTTTCATATTTGCGTTCCCATTAATCCTAAATACTATTTCCGTTTACAAAAGCTGAATAAAGCATTGAATTTTTTCATATTGTAACGAACGAAAATTACGACCTGTTTCTAATTCCAAAATCACACGTATCGAACAAAAATTCATTCGTTCAACCAATGGCAGACAAAATTCCTGCAGTGTAATTACTAGGAAACCCGTATTGCCCGTATTTCATGTGATTCTGAAATTTTCGCTGGCACTGTTTTCAGGACTTGGCTACCTTGGTTTTTTTTGTGCGGTTGCTCTACTTCACCTAGCTTGTCCAGATTTTTTAGCCTATTTACTTTACGCTATGATGTTTTTTTTATCACACAAAAACAGTAAAATAGTCAATATTATTTTTACGTTTCTGCAATTGCGTTTCTACAATTGAATCAGTTACAATTAAAACGAATAAAAATTTTTGTCCACTATATATTTTCAAATTTGATGAGAAAAAGTGATTATTCAACCTTTTTGTTTCTGGACAGGTGCTTGCAGAAACAATTATAAAAGTTACAATTACAAAAGTAATTAGCAAAGTTCTCAAGAATCATTAATTCTGTAAAGAAAAGCTGTTACGCTTGATAGGGAAATAAAAATTTACATTTTTTATCATGCATGGAAAAGCTAACATCAATCCCAATTTTCGCCTCAGCTCGTAAATAATAAGAATATAAAAATAAGATGAATTCTAAAAATGGATCACTTTTGGGTTCATAATTTCAAATTTGATGGCGCTGTGTGCAATAAAATTTACATATTATTATATTGTCACGTATATCCTTTGCCGCGGTATCACACGCCGTTTTATATTTATGTGTCTACATCAGTTCTGGTATTATTTATTCTGAATAACGATAACGAAAAGGCAAGAAATCATGGACACTAAAATAAAAATTGAACAGCTATTGGAAATTAAAGCATAATCGACAATGACGTTTTTTTTTATATGAATGGCAATTTTACCTGTTCCCAAAATTTTATTCGCCGATAGTGATTATTTTCTTTCTGTTGCAATTACACTTTCATTCATCAGTCGTTAATGTTTTTCAATTACAAGTTACTAACAATAATTATCTCCTGTGTACCGAAAATAACGCACCTCTGGCGTTCGGAATAACTGTTCACGAGATTTATTTTAATTTATTTTCATCTCCTCGTTTATTTTTTCACATTGCGTTTTATAGTCTGAAATGAGAAATGAAATTTCAAGTCAATAATAACTACACTGAAATTCATCGAATTTTAGTTTTTATTATAAAATTACAATATTGGTGTATACGATTTACGAAGTGGCATAACTGTAGGCCGTTATTATAATTGCAAAATTTTTCTCGCGATGTAAACCGATATATCTCAAATTGTGAAAGAAGGAAAGATAAGTTGTAAAGTTATAAACCGTGTAATTTGGTATCTTCCGCAAGAATATATTTGCATCGTATTTTTGGCAAAAGTCGATTCCATCTGCTTTTTTCGCACTACTTTTTCTTAAAGTGTAGAATTTACTGAACAGTGCTTCGCACTTTCCTTCGGCACAATGTTGTTTGTTGCAATACAACAGAAATTCAATATCATCCGAAATGATAAAAACAAAAAAATGACACGAAATATTATACCTCCCAACCTAAATAATTTCCCCGCTTCTTTTACTTCCCATGCGGAGGTTTAATTTTCAAACATTAATTTAATAGTTCTCTTTACGTGGAGAAAAACAGCAGTGTTGAACTCTCAAGTGTTCGGAAATTCGTCGCCAAGGAATATAATATTCCCCACTCGTTTAACATTATACTTGACAACATAAATGTTTTCAACTATCTTGATGGTAATCATATTTCCAGCTTGGCAGTGGAAATATTCTTTGTCAGCTCTTCTCTGCTCAAACGTTAAATATGATTTAATATATTTACCTCGAGGCTGTATTCACTATTTTTTACCTGACCAAAGAGAACTGGGAATGTTAAAATTCAATAATTGAACATTTTAAAAGCGTCCGGATTAAACATCCTGAGTATAATTTAAAAAATGTTTGATAAAGCAGCAAAAATGCCTCCACGCATGCAGACGCGGAATACGCGGAACGTACATTTTGTGTTGCCTCAATTAAAATAAAAATTGTGCAAGAAATGTTATCCCACTACCGGTCGTAATATTTGTCTTGAATATTTATTTCACATCATGTGGAAAAAAAACGTACGTTTATGAATGTGCGACTGCAACTTTGAAGGAAACACGTCACAATTAATACATTTACCACTGTGTGCGCTTTACATTCATCCACATTACTTCTAAAGCCTGTTAGATCTTATAAGACACTTGAGTTTTTAAGTCACTCGTCAGTATGTACTATTGTATAAAGTGGAGAACTTGTATTTTCTAGATACTTTTTTTTCGTACTTTGTATGTAGACGGGGACGAGAATTACTGAGTGAACAAAACTGCTAACATCAGAGAAACACAAGTAGTTAGGTAGAGCGCATTAACAACATCCTTGTCGAATGACGGAGCACGTAAAACGTAATCGTTGTTCACTAAATCCTTTGAATGCCTAAATAGGTATAAGTACGCATAAAATTCGGGACAAAAACTGTCAAGACGATAATAATAAAACATAAAGGGAAAGGGACTTATTGAATTAAGTTGTACGCTCGCTATACTTTTCCCCACACCTTCTTGTTACACAGTTTTTACTTGCTAAAGTGGGCATACGACGAAATTTCGATGACGATCAATGTTGAACAGTCAAATGCAAAACAAAATTTTACGATGTTAATTAAAGCTTTATAATCAAAATGACATGTTATCGATAATCAAATGTTAACTTTTTTTCGATATACGAAATTTATATAATCATTTTTCTCATTATGATTCAACGATACCGATGTAGCGCGGAGAGGAGGATCATTACATCCCGTTAACATAATATACGTATGTGGATTTGACCTCAAATTTTTGCCGATAATGCACATAAAAAATATCATCAAACCTGGGAAGAAGTTATATTGTCTTCTGTTGCAGTTGCATATTTACATTTATTAACATCCATGTCGAGGAAAAAAATGTGAATAAAAAAATTGATCGAAAAATCAATCGATATGCTTGGTTTGCAATACATCCTGCAATATCAGTTTAGAATTATGTTTATTCCAAGATTATCGTGTTTGCCTGTTCCGAAATGTCAATAGCAGAATTTTAGACGTTTAATACTCGAACAAATGTTGGTGAATGGTGAAGACACGCTGTAAATAGTGAGAATGTGTTAATGTATTATTCGATTTATGGTATTGCTCTGTGTGTCGAAACTTTAGTCAGGTGACTTACTAACTCACTCCAATGAATATACGACACAAAATCTGATAATATTCCTATTGATTGCTATCAGACAAATATATTCGCGTATGTTTTGTGACAATGCCAAAACTAGCATTGCTACATTTCTAACTTTGCCACAAATTGAATAATGATATATAATTGAGTCATTGTCCAAATCACAACTTTCATATTCAATTTCAATCTGCCATTTTTTAATCTTTAATATATTTATAGCTTAATCAATTTCTTTTTCTCAAGAATTTAATACAAACTACTGACATGGAATAATAATTTTTCAATGTTTTCATTATCAAAATTTGTCTATTTTTGATGCCAATTATAATTTGGTTTTCGTTTTAAAAAGCTTCTTTGAGATTTTCAGTGTAAGTCACAACTAACAAAGTGAATTAGCTTGTTAAAGCGACGCTTGACCATTATAAAAATATAATACGAGATCCGTTTAAATAAATCATAAAGAGCGACGTATACGCCTTTAATAGGCTGCATTCAACATGGAAAGACTGATGTATAAATCAAAAAGTTTGTGGGAATTTGTTTTACATGTTGTAATGAAAAAGTCAGAAAAGTTTGTTATGACATTTAAAGTACGACAAAACGAATCACAACATTTGCGAATAAAAATAAACTGTCCTATTTTGTACATGGATATTTTTTATTGAATCTTATCTGAGTACCAGCATGAAACAGCAGCGAGCAGTGAAACATTTCCATTGTGGCTGTTGATCACCAAAGCGCCGATTTTGAATATCAATTTTTTTTCAATAAAATTTTTTTATTGCAAAATGGATTTAATTCTTTGTAACAATAAAACAAGTTTTAAACCCGCATCGAAAATACACTTACACCACTATATATCCAAGATGGAAAAATTTAATCGATTTTCGTCGCCGAATTGTGTGCTCAAATCCACTAGTACACGTTGTGTTATGTATGTCGCTGCGGCATGAATATGGATGTGATTACTTCTAATTAGATTCAATTATACCAGAATTTTGAGCATGTCTTATCAAAGTTCAATTAATATTTTCACAACTGAATACACGTTGCACATCAAAAACCAATCCCCATTTTTTATTCATTAATTTTTTTTTCTCTTCCATTTTACGGTTCCATAAATTTTTTTTTTTTTTTTTTTTCATAATTCCGAGGACAATCACGGTTTAAAATTATGATTTCAGAAAGTTTCCAAATGTATTATATCTCTAAGACGAACGGAATAAAAATAATATTTAAAAAGACAATTACAATTTTATCTTAAAAAGAGAGTATTTAATTCGGAGACTGGTTTTAATGCGAGTGTCAGTACTTAATTAGACTGTGTTAATCAGAGAGCAATTATAGGTGAGCAAAAAGAACTATCGTCTTTCGTAAATGGAATATGTATTTTATTCTCTCTAACTCCCAACCCTTTTGCCTATCTCAGCCTTTGATTCAGGTCAAAGTGAACTTGCTAACTGATTGAGGTTGATTGACGCTCCAGCTAAATACCAGACCAGTTCAGAACCCATTATTTACTGGTCGTACCTGGATAACGTTATAATTGCCATTGACCATTTCCCTTCCAGTAGTGCCAAACGATCGACTCAGCTTATCAACGCATCCCTGTCCCCTAGTTTGACAAGCCATTCGTGAATGCCCTGGGGCGAATTTGTCTTATGTATTCGTTAGATATTGAATAACGCCATTCAGAAAGTTGCCGTGTGGGATATTTAATTTTACATTCTAACTACGTGGTGGCAGTTTCAGTGGCAAAAACTACTACGTTCGAGACCATCCGTGTTGTAAAGTCGGTTCGTTAAAGTTTCACAACAAAACCAAAAGCGTGGTCAACTAATAATTGACAATTTCGGGCCGAATAAAATTCCATCGCCGATTTGAAGCCATACCTGTGGGTTAAATTTTGTATATTGAAATAAAAGTTGATTGTCTCCTGAAAATTGAAAAGAATTTCATCCAATCTCACCGTGTGGACAAACTGACAAATAATCAATTTCGACCAGTTAATCAATGCAATTCATTTGAACAGCGGTTAAACGTTATTTGAACAGGTCGTCGCAATTGTTTCGTCTATCTATAAAAGGAAACTGCAATCAAAACATATGGCACTCGAAATAGACGAGTTTAATTTTAAAAATGATCACTGAATGTGATTAGAATTTTTCTATCTTTTAATAATTATGTTTCAAACAAGCATTAGCTACGGCTAATCAAAAAACATTGCTCCATGCCTCACAACACGTACTGGTAAAAGTTTTTAACTTTAAAATGAGTGTTCTTGGAGAAAAATTACGATGATTTTCATCTTGACTTGAAACACATTCATCTTAAATCAAAGGCACACCGTTTGAGGAGTGTATTAACCTCTTAGCGCCTGTAAGGGTTCAAGTATTTCCATCCCTTTTCACATCTAACATTTAAATGTCTTTGTTAAAGGCAAACAATGGCGAAGCGTGAATTTTTGAATTATAATCACACATATTAAAGACAATAGCAATTACGCGTCTATTGAAAGTCGCGCGCGATTATCGAAGTAGCCCGTTTATATTTTTGTGTCGAGACTCGCGTAACAATTCAGTTATATTTTGCGAATTAGATACATTAGATTTCTTGGAAAATGTCCTCTCACCCGAACCGCCAGGATGTGATTAGCTTAGGAACGGAGACATAGTATTTAATCGTTATCGAACTTCGTGGGTCTCGGATTAAACTATGCGGATACGACATGTAACTACGTTAGAGCAACAATTTGGAGATAAGTTTTGGTTCTGGGTTATATTTTATTAGGGCGTGAATTCAATGTTAATATATAATTTAAAACTTTTGCCCGAAATATGAAATGTCGCAGTTCTTGAGAGTGCTCTCTGATTTGAAAATATGGTTGCGAATTAGAGGGGAAATAATGTTGCACGATTTGTTGAAGATCTTTTTGTAAAGATATATATGGTTGGTTGAACGTTTTTGTTTCAGAATAAACGCTCGTGACACGCCTTTCGCCGAAGCAAAACACATGCCAAGCGCCTTAAAATCACGAGCACACTTTCACATGTTAAGTCCAAAAGAAGCATTTTTGCTACTCAGCGACGTTAAAAGACTGGATGCCGCAATCTATAGATGTAGAGTGGATTATCATCGGAAACAATCCAAGAGCGTCATATATAATCTTACAGTTATTGGTAAGTACTCTGCTAGTCTTCTATGCCAAATTCCGTGATACATGGTGTTTAATCTGAATCAACTGCGACTTAATTAAACTGTGACTAATGTGATTATCTGCCAATAAGAAAACATTTATGAAATTTATTACCTTCAATACTTTCTTTCCTTCGACGAAAAAAAATTAACGTTCACAGTAAAATCCCATTAAATCTTGACATTTCATTTTTAATTAAAATGTTCTATTTTCAACTTGAAATCAATGTTTTTCTATCGATTAGTTAATCAGAAAAAAATGTTTGATCAGATCTAAGTGCAAAAGAGGACATAATATTTTTTACGGTCAGTTTTATATAGTTATGTGTTAACTGCTGACAATGTGCTTGCGCAAACAAGAATTTTGGATTCAATTTTTTGCCCAAAGAATAAAGTGCAGACGAAAAGATGTGTCGGATTAATCGACAGTTTTACGGCTACGCGAAATTGTGCCTATATCTGCACTGAAACTTTCATAATACTTGAAAGTTTCAAAACACACATGTGTCACTTGTTTAAATTATGATTCAATTATGGCCACTGTGGTCCTCCGCTGTTTCCGAGGTTCAAAATTAGAATATGAAACCATAAATATGCTACGGAATAAAGTATCTTTTCATTATCATTGACTAACTTTCAACCCGATGAGAAGTGTTCGCACATTGATCCGGTGTGTATTATTGGCAGAGTTTAATTTCGTTTAATGAACACTCAATTTTTGTCAAGTTTAATTTATCAACAGTTTCATTATAACGCCGATCGATATTCAATTGTACCAAACATTTTGAAACAAGCATCTTTTGTATGCGAATGTCATAAGAAATTAATCAAGTTGAACAATAAACACAGTGTGCACAACAAGTTTTAAATCCAAAAGCGAGGGATAAAGTTGTAAACAAAGCGTCTATTCAAATATATATTTAAAAATGCACTTCAGTCACACGTCGGGTGAGTTGGATTTGAATGTGGGTAGGCGAATGTTGTTATACCGAAACATCAGCTCAACAGCATTTGTCAATTACAAGCCATTTGCCCTAATGAATACCTTCAATATATTTCTTGATAAAAGCTCTTTGCCAGTTGCACATGAAATTCTCAATAGTAATGCTGTGAATTCGATTTCAATGCTTCTCTTGACCAGCCAGCCATATTCATTGCTGACAATCCCTCGGTGTCACAGAAACCATTATGACAAAGAAACAACATTGTTTTTGCCCCGCATATACTTTAATACGCATTCAAAATTGATATCGGCCTTTCTCACAAATAATCCCTAAATAGCTGGTCGGTGCCGTTAGGCATATTACTACTCTTTTTCAGAATGATATTTTTTTTCACCGAGCAGCAGCTCGGCCACTCCCTTGTCGGGGATTAGACTTGAAAAACATTTGCCGTATCCCCGCAGGAGATGCTAATTTCACATTTCTGTTTCAGTTCACAAACTACGTCCCTAAATTCTCATTACATCAAATAATAGTGCAAAACCTTTTCGCCGAAGGCGTTTAAAATATTATTCGAACTTTTTTTTTATTAGAAAAATTTTTTATTAAAACCTTTCTTTTTTTAAGTTTTTATTTCAATGTTGGAAAATATACTACCACTTTTAGTCGCAGAATCATAAATAAATTATACCTTTATTTGGAATCGTTTTTGCTCTCACAAAAATTTTAATGTCTGATCCAACATGATGGAGAACAATTTGCTCATTAATATTGACAAGTTAAACTTTTTGAAATTCAAATTTTACCATACGTTCAAAGGTTAAAGTTGAAAAGTAAGTTACATCAAAAAAATCATTATTATTTTTAACTTTCGAACAGTAGACACACAATTAATAAATTAGAACGGTCAATCTTGTCGTTTTGTTGCAATTTTTAATGGACATTTATATTTATTTATTCAGTAACATTAATTTACTATATTTAACTAGCAAAATTATGTTAACGGGTTAGTAGAATGTAATATTCTGAAAAAATTGATTAATATTTTTCAGTTCAAAAATTACTTTGAAGTATCTAGACTATGTAGAAGGATTTGTTTCTGATCATACAAAATGGCGGAATCATGCTCGCAGTTTAGCCTTCTTCAAAAATCAGACTTAATGTTCTTATTTATTAACAAAAAGGTTTCATTTATTATATTTTAAGGGCTGTTTTCAATACTTGAATAGATGTAGTATGAAGTGAAAAAACTCCCAAGTGTATTTTTTGAATATCTTCTGGCAATTCAATACGCAAGTTAACCGTTTGTTTCATGCTTCTACTACTATGTACTGACCCCTTAAACATCCTTTCCAACAAGACATGCGAATTTGCTTCACATGGAGACCACGTTTATGAAACTAAGATATTCGTTTTTTTTCTTTTATTTTATCGTCACACTTTTATTTTATTATTTTATTGTCGTTTTGTAGTATCACTTTTTTATTAATCTAAATCTAAATTTATATTGATGGAAAGAAAAAAAATCTACTGGTTTTTCCATAAAAAAGTAATATCAAATCGAATTAATATGATATTCAAAGCACGCACTGAAACAGCTGTACACAAAATTTTTATGACAAAGAAATTTTTTTTCTTATTTTTATACGACATGTAACATTTTTATCACACAGAGAAAAAACTTGTCAAAAAAAGTTGCAGCAGTAAAAACACAGAAATTTGCATATTGTGATGGTGATAAATACATCAAAAAATATACCCAGCCAAATGACAAAAAAGGTTTGTTCATATTTGTTCATATAAATATAATGAAAGTAAATAGGACGATAGATATTCCCGTCATCGTCCGTGTTCGTACTTTCTTGAGTCACAAAATTTATGTATTATTAGAGGATAATACTCTACTATGTTCTTTCTTTGCACCTCATTGAGCAAACGTGGAATTGAGTTTTGATCATAATTCCAGCAAAAAATCTGTGCTCGTAGTTATATTACAAAGAAATGAAAATAAAATGAAAATTTTATTAGAAGAAATTCAAACAATCATAATAACAGATCGTTTTCTATATCTTTCACAAAATTTTTTAATTTCATTCTAGTAATAATTAAATTTGGAATTCTAATTATACAAAAATTAAATTTGTAAAACAATTATACTGCAAATTTAATTGGTAATAATGATGGTAATTATTAAAATAATATTAATCAACAAATTTAATAATGAAACTAATGAACATTGTCAATGTTATATTAAAAAATAAATTTGACTATCAAGAATATAAACGATAATCAGTTGTCTACTTTTGTCTAATATTTAAATTGTCTATAAATATTCCAAACTATATGTTAAACTTCTTTGTTTTCGATTACGTACATGGTGTAGAAAACTTCTTTCATTTCGATAGCCGATTTATGTCCAGTGTGCTTCGAACGAAAATGACGACGCGAGGAACTGATAAAACAGTTCTCGCCAGATTGCCAGGAGAAACGGCATGCGAGCTCAGAATCATCCCAGCTTTAGAAGCTGGGACCCTCAAATTTATGTGCTCATAAATTCATACGATTTTCCGTGCTGCGTTTTTGATCTTTCCTCAACCCCTATTGCTTTCATTCCCCTTCCCCTCCACAATTTTCTTCTTTTTATACTACAACGGGTTTGATGTAACTTACATTAAATTAAAAAACAGAGCTAAAGTATTTTACAGCCGTAAATTTGAAAGCGCACAAACACAAATGGTATTGATTAAGGAAAGAATGTATGTATGATAGTGAAAAATGTTACTTTTTCAAACAAATACCTCTGGACGAAAAACAATTCGTTTGATTCATTCATTCGTTGTGCAGCTCATCAAATGAATTAAAATAATTAAAATTTATCAAAGTTTCATGCAATTTTTAGAATATATTCTAAACACTAAGGCAAAATTGATATCTTCATGTAATTTTAATTCATTTATTATACAATATTGACAACACTTTGACAAGCTTTGAATCTTAAAAAGTTTCAATTTCAAAATGCCAAACGTGGTGTGTTAAACTTTTCTTGTCCATTTAATCATCTCATTTAATGAAGTCGTCATTAAAGTCGACGACATCTGTGTCCTACCTCCGGGAATTAAAGTAAAACGACGTTTCGTCACTTTTTTTTTCTTTGCAAAATTAAATACCGAGAATCAACTATGAAAATGAATGCTTTTACACGTACAAATATATTCTACAACTTAAATTTAGAAAATTGTTCTGCTCTGAACAAATGAATCATAAATTAGTTATAACGCTGTGACTTTAATTCAGTTTGACTAAATCCGAACCTTTATCACTAAATGAAACTCTATTTTCATCACAAATGAAACATTATTCTTTTTTCAAGAGATTATGCACGAATTATTAATAATATTTTGACGTTAATTCCGGTCGGACTCAACCCAAACCTATATTGTTGAATATTGAATACATTCAAAACTTTAATTTAATCACAATTATCATTTTTTATGATAAACCATGGATAAATTCTTCACCGTATTGTTTTAGCTTTATTCGAGTCTGACAAAATTTATAGTTATATCACTTGAGGCAAAAATTGATAATTATCAGCGATAATTCGTATAGAATAAAATATGTGTGATATTGCATCCAATTTACAGTCCGCATGAATTATTTTCATTATTGATTCTAATCACGAATACAAAAATTAAGGACGATTGCTTGTATCCATATACCTGTCAACTTGAAACAAGTGTTCTTGTCTATACCCTTTCAAGTCTGTCTCGATGATTGGTGTGAAGAAAGGGTGAACTTTGTTGGTTACAACGATAGATGGAAGTATTTTCGTGAGTCTGTCAATCATCCATAAAAGCTTCTATGGTTCTTCACCTATCCTCCTACATCATGATTCAAGGTCTCACTTTGAAACGAAAAAAGACAAACAATCAATCACTTTCATTTCCCTTAAAATACTTTGTAAGTAATTTTTTTTAATCTTTAAAAAGTTATTAGAACGAAAAAATTGAATGCCGAGGGATTTCTGTTGTTCCCTAAATAGAAAATGGTGTTGGTTCTAAAAACATAGCTGTATTGAATGTTTGATCTTAGAGTGTTCGATATCAGCGAATCAAGAAGTTTCAAGTTAGAGAAAGTTAAGTTGAAATTCAATGAGCAATTGAACTGCAAATTTTGTCCAAGATAGGTGTCACGTCTAGAACGTCAAGAACATTTCTACAAGACGTTGCTAACAGAGAACCAATGAGCCAAATACCCATTTTCACAAACAATAAATTAAATCGAATGCAATAGGTAAAATTACTCGGGACTTTCAGCATCGCAGAATTTCTATTGCTTAAAAGTTTTCGTTAAATTCGCGATATCATTATGGAAATGTCCTTTTTTAATAGAAAATTCAAATCAATATGGCTGGAGATTTATTTATATTAAACCGGTTTCATAATTGGCGAAAAGTTTGTATTCAATAGTCCAATGGTGAGGCATCACGAGAATCTTTTGATCCCCCAAAACTCAATAGAGTAAAACAATTCAATCTTTCGGCATTATCGAAAGAAAATCTTGCTTAGTTTGGCGACGCCAGACATTTTCTTTTATCGGTCGTATAATTATGCAACCGTTTCAAAAGTATAAAATTGAAAATGCTTCAAAGGGATTGGTTTTCCATTTGACATCCGGTTGTCCACACAATCATGAACTTATCGTAGTGTGCAGTCTAGAGTACTCGACGTAAAGAGTCGAGTGTCGGCCTATTGGTTAGTACCACGTTAACGATACCGTTACAACTATCTATCAATAGGGTTCGCATGATGAGCATTGACCCCTATCGGCTATGACTAATTGATTATCGATCGACAAGTATCGCTATCCTTTTCCTTGTCATTGAGTTTGCATGTTATCTTCATCGTTTTCATGTTGACTCTGGCGCAGTCAGCTCTGCTTTGTTAATCAATCGCCGATTACAGATCGTGGTACCCTCCAGTCGTAGGGCGAGAACCTCATCCACCTGCCGCTCACGTTGCACGGATTTAGCTGGATAACCAGCTTGATGATCCGCTATCAGCCTCCGACATTGCTATTTTCTTGATGCTTCACCAGAATCTTCTCCTTTTACCCACCAACTGCTTGCCATTTGATTGTTAATCAAACTTGAATAAGTCATTAATATACGCCACATGCATGCAAATTTTATATTTCTTTTAACCCAACAAACATCGAAACTTTCGAATTAAATCAAATTATTATGAATATTGAATTACGATACCAATTGTTTTTGTATTTACATAAATCATTTATCTTCCAGTTTTCCCGTATCGTTTATTCAGAAACATGTAAAATTGTTTCAGTACGATATTTGATTAACGTATTATATAAATATTTGTTTGATTTCTGATTGTCCATGTTGCGTATTATATAGCTTCCTGTGCATTGAGCTGTACGTTGATATCAATGAACATCCATTTTTTTTTATTTGAAAATGGAAAATACGAAATTTTGGTTTGAATGAAATGATGAAAGAGCCAATTATCAGACAATTTAACGTTGTTCTGTTGTCGTTTCAGTTCCACCGGAAAAAGTCATTATTTTAGTGCACGGCCTTTCGACGGACAACTCCAAATCCCACAAAGAAGGAGATGACCTGTACCTCACGTGCCAAGTTACTGGTGGTAAGTGTAGTAAAATGAAATTCAAATGTCAAAAGATCACACGAGCTTATTTTTGCTCCAATCTTTATTCTTTGTCACAAAATTGAATTTTTACAAATAGTTTTGTAATGAACAATTTATCACACGAGGTAAACAAGATTTTTTTTAATATGATTTAAATTCCAGTATTTTTTCAAAAGACTTTTAATTATTAAAATAAAATGGTTCAGTAATCTTTCACAACGACATTTCTAATTGAAATTGAACTATTTTTTACAGGTAATCCGGAACCGGTTGTTCAGTGGTTTGTTGATGGCAGAATCAGTGTTAACAATGATTTCAGTCAAAGTAAAGCTGGAGAAGTTATTGAAAAAAGGTACGTATCCTGTATAACAAAAATGTTGTTAATTGTTTATTTATCTTCAAAAAGTTTAAATAAAGAACTTATCATCAACGAAGCAAATCTTTAAACAACAAATTTCCTGTGAAGAATGTTGATAAGAATTATTTATACGGAGGATGTAGATCTGACATAAATTTTCACACCGTTTGTAAATAGGCCCACTATTTAAGACACCGTGTAAATTTACTGTGACAATAATTCACTGCCGTTTTATACAACACGAGCAAAGTCGGTTCAAAACGTTCAAAGACAAGAAACACGCCGAGGGATGTGAGACGACCATTCGTCACTGATTCCTTCAAAACAACATTCATTCTCTTTTTAAGCTGGCGCGCCAACGTCTACCCTTGTTATGCACACATTCTCGTGGAAGCTTTGAGCATTAAAATTGTACCCTCTCGTAAATAAATTGCAAGCATTAAATATTCCGTTGATGATACGATTTTAATGAACCTTAATGACAGTACAATATTTTTGCGACATTTTTTAACTGCCACTTATGAAGCAAGACAAATTTAACTGTGAATAAAACTTGATTTAAAATATTCGCATATTGTGACGAATTAAAAAAAATGGATTATTATCTCTAACTGAAGACGCCTTGTCTATCACAATGGGAGCATTCCATAAACAGGAGTAGAATTTATGTCAATACACGGGTCTCATTATGAATCTCGCATTTTTTTTTCTTCCGTGTCTTAATTGCAAACAGAGCAAAACAAAAGACTTAATCAAAGGTTCGAAGTTGTGTCTCAACAGCTTTTGCAAACATAATTTCTTCAAAGTAAAACCGTCTGATTTTGATGAAAGAAGAAAAGGTGTTTTTAAGTGTTAGCGATGAATCTCTTTGTGTACATTGACGAAAAATCTAAAAAAAGTGTCTCGATAGCTTTTTAAATGAAAATATTGATTCAACGTTTAAATGATTAAACGACAAAATTAAAAAAGATGTTTCATTTTTGGTGCAGTTTGTTTGGTTGAAATAATGTTGTATTAAAATGAGCATACATTCGGGAAGGGTTTCTAATTATTTTAGATCAGCGCAAAGTTTCGCGGCTATCATGGTACAAATCGTTTAAGAAGTATCTCATGAAAATAACGCTCCAAGCGTTGTAGAATACAGGTAATTTTGTTGGCAAATTATCCGCACAAAGCACAGTTTACAGTTAAAGGAAAACGACGAACCAATCTTTGATTTTGTTGGACTGAATTTCGCTCACGTGCCGCGAAATGTAGACTTTCGCCTTCCGGTAGAATTCTCACACCGTTGTAAATCTTTTCCGAGTAGAAATTTTCTGCGGTCTACTCTGTCGTGCAACTGTATGAAAATATTTTTACAAACTCTGTAATTCCAAGATTTACCTTACCACGTTTAATTATATACAAAAAAGACGTATATTGATTTTTTGGCCGGATATTTAACATGACTTTATTAATTATTTTCACAGGCTCACGGTAAGGAATTTAAACAGATCACATCTCAAGTCTAATTTTTCCTGCCAAGCGCAAAACTCTTTGTTGGCAAGACCGAAGGTGGCTTCATTTATCCTCGACATGAACCGTAAGTACCAAAAAATAATTGTTCAATGTAAATTGATAACTAGTTTGTTTATTTGATATTAAATGGAACATGTGAATATAAATTCATGACTAAGTCAAAATGTCATGAATGTTGAATGATATGGTATTGTACTAGCATTTATAATTCATTCGCCCGAATGGTAATATCGCGCAAGTGCATAGTAACATCGGAAATTCGCACGCATGATAAAATCGCATAGACGCATATTCGCGAAATCGCAGATACATGAAGATCAGTCATTTATTACACGTCACGTGTATGGTTTATTCAACATCATTCAGTCAATTCAACATCAATTTCGCTTTTATTCGACGAACAAAAAATCTATCAAAGTTATGATTCCTTTTGATCATCCTCATCAAAAGAATCCTTTTTCACTTCTTTTCATGAGCCAATGTGATGATCTTAAATTTTAAGGCTTCATTATTTCTTGGACGAAGTAAATTGCGTTCGATTAACTCATTTCTTGATAATAAAAGCGTAATAAATTCAATCGGAACACTTTACTCAGTTATTGAGTGAAATGAATATCTGAGCCAGCACATAAATTAAGACCTCGAAGTAATAGTAGATGTGCTCTTTTTATATCGAAATGCACAGCATATGAAATATCTTCTTTTTTTTTTTTTTTTTTTCATGAACGATTGTGAAGCTTTGTAATGTGCTTTCATCATGTATCACTGACAAACTCTTTATACATTTCATGTGTCCCTTTTACGCATAAAATCTGTTAAGTGAGAACACTGTTCAAAAAAAGTGGAAATGAAATTGCATTATCATCCACCATACGTGTATACTTTGTATGCAAATACTTTTTTGATGCAAAGACAAAATGTCCGTTGTTAATTCTCATTTTTAACCCATCTCAAATTTAACTTACAACATTTAACTTAAACATTAAACTTGTCAGTATTTAACAAAGAATGACGTCATCATCGTAAATTGCAAACATATGCAATTACTTTTTTGTTATACTTAAACTCTTTTACATACATATTGTATAAAAAAAATACATTCATTTTCAAAAATGTCTTAAAAATGATATTTTTTATATTTTAACAATTTTTAAATGGGATCCTGCTTTTTAAAGAACAGAAACTTTGAATTGTCGTGTACAAGAGATATATCAAGTTTTGGCCAATATCCAGAATTCACAGACCAACGAAATGAGAAATGTTTGTTAACTTTTTGAAAGCAAAAATTATAGGAAAAAATACAAAGTTTGTTCAAATAATGGTAAAAATTCGAAACTTCTATTTGGACGAACTCACCTAACAATAACGATGGGGGATGACAGTTTGAGTTCGAGACTTTGATAATCAAATTTTCAAAAGCAAATGCTTTTAACAAAACCGATAGCAAATATTCAAATTATGATTCATATATATTTTTGCTTTTGTCAATAATTCTGAAAAACTTGAATTTCCGACGAATGTTCTGATTTAAAAGGCCGAAGTTCTCCAGAAGTTCATTCAAACTATTTCCGAAATTAACGCTGAACTTTAGAAAACGCGGTGCTTTTACGACTCTAATGGCTATAATATGTCTTGAGATGCCTTTTCATAAACTAATCAAACAAGGATCTTTCCAAGTCTTCGTGTGTGTTTTCAAACGAGACGATTCAAGAGAAAAAAGTTCATTATAAATGGTTATTAAAATACAAAATTCACTTTGGCGGGCAAAAATGAAAAAAGAAATAATTGACGTAAATTTTTGATTGATATATTAATATTTTAATATGTTTTTGCAGTTAAGCCACTCACCGTTGAAATTAGAAGGCTAAATGAGCGCGAAAGTTTGGACGATCCATTAGAAGCTGGTAGAACCTACAAAGTGGAATGCGAAACAACAGGATCAAGACCACCAGCAGTTATTACATGGTATAAAGGCCGTGGTACAAAATTTCTTAAACATGTAAAAGTGAGTTATAGTTTGAGTATTATTTATCCTCTCGAACAATTTTTTCATAACTAAAAGTAATGCCTCATCAGTTTAAATTTTACTACTTTTTTTTACTCTGCATAGATAGAACCATGTTATAGCAAATGTTTGTTTCAGGATGAAAAGAGTGAAAATCGAACAATCAGTTGGCTGGATTTCGATCCAGGTGTTGATGATAATGGTAGAACAGTGACATGTCGAGCTGAAAATCCTAATGGCAATGGACTATTTTTAGAGAAATCGTGGAAAATAAATGTTGTTTGTAAGTACTTATGGAAATTCAATCTTTTAAGAAAACTTGGGGTTCAAGAAAATTTGTAACTTCAGTTTAAAAGTTGTTATAAAGGAATAGAAAAAAAAAAGTTGCTAGATATCCAATTTCCCTGAGTATATTAACTCAAATTCGCCCATTCGCAAAGCCATAACCGCCGGTTACATAAGCGATTTGGGTGTTTTATTTCATGTTTCTCGTAACAGCTTATAGAATCGGAAATTAGTTTCATGATGAATCAAACCTTTTGTTCATTAGACTTTAGAATCCTATTGTAACGGTATGTAAAATCAGTTATCTGCAAAAGTCATTACTATTTACGTTGAGCCATCCAGGACACGTCGAGGAGGAATATGAACGTTTGAATGTGGGATGAGAGTCTTCAGCTAGGGCGGATACGATCCCTAATCCCACAAGATACGGCATGGTAGTCGCGGATTAAAATCTTCACTTTAATGCCGAGATAGCAACCACATCGTTACCGAGCAAGTTCAGAGTTTGGTAGTAAAAGTCAACGCCAGAAGTGTACTACCTATTTAAGTACTAACGTAAACGATTGAGCAAGTTTACGAATAAACAGCGCAGCAAAGGTGGATGCCAGACGAGTGTGCATCTAGTTTCTTTGATAAAAAATTAAATCGTTAGTTTTCTAATCCGCTATCATTTGGCACTTGTAACAACTCGCGCAAACTTTTCACCTTGCCTGCGAATGTATAAAATTCACGTAATGCCCGCGTATAATTTATTAAAATAATAAGAAAATATGCGCGTCGACAGAATGGAATACCAACTCCAATCCACCTTCAACAACGACAGCAAGAATTCCAAATTATTTTATTTCGTCTCATTATACAGATGTCGTCAATCAATAATGGTGCGCATAATTTTCGGAAACTTCCTCTTGAATATCAAGCAACGGCTGCACAATTTTGCAAACGAGTGAAATTGAAGCTCTTTTATGAACTTCTGACAACGGAATACTATAATCAGTGTTTAATAGTTAGCTCCAAAGTTGTAAAGACATGGCTGTTTAAGTTCAGGAGAGTTTTGTATATTTTGGTTTATTAATATGTTTCCCGTATTTATTGCAGATTCGCCGATTGTTTCGTTGAAGCTGGGATCAACCCTAAGCGCTGATGATATCAAAGAGGGTGACGACGTCTATTTTGAATGCCACATCAAATCGAATCCCCCGTGGACCAAACTTTCTTGGATTCATAACGTAAGTAATTAAAAACGAAGACTGAAGGGAAAGTTTTAATTTAGAATATAAAATGAAAATATAAAGTATAATGAGTATATCAATTCTTATCTACCAATGTTTATTTCGCTATAATTATTGTTAGAGTAATTTCTATGAATCACACGAAAACTTTGCGAGCCCTCAAGGTTGAATGTGACTTGTTATAAGATTCTTCCCTGAAGTTTCACGCTGCAGTGAAATTCACCAAGATTCGAGCATGAAGACTCTCGTTAAATATGGCTTTACTTGAAGCTGTGATATGAGAATTGAAACAAATGTCGAAAAATAATAAGTCCAAACAAAGAGATCAAGTCATATAAGTTTTTAGTTTTAATACGTATCTGATGATAACATTAGTTCTAAGTGAATCTATATACAACTGATTGTTTGCACGAGTTCGACAGTAAATGCCGGAAATGTGTGTTGACTACTAAATAAAGTAAATAAAATTAATTCTCTCTTGAGTGTAGCTCGTGAATAGAGTTTTATCTCCGATCCTAATTGGTCCTAATGTTATCTTAAAGTATTTTCACTTCTGATGTATGTGTTTATCGTTTAACCACGTCGTTTTGCACAATTAAATAGCTCCTTTTCATATAAAAACATTTTATAACAATGAATCAATAATTTATAAGTGAAAATATTTGAGATATTTGATAATGTAAAATTCATTTTTTTTTTCATTTTGGTGAGCATTCAAGACAGTATTAATTATTTTACTCACAAACAATGGAATATTTCTAAAAATGTCAGGGCAAAGTAATTTGTCATCTTAAATTTGCATCGTACATTCCGCAATCCGAGCGGAATAACATTCCCTCTTTGATAATTTATTCCAAAATTAGCTGTAAAAGCCGTAATTTATACAGATTTATTTTCGCACATCCGGCGTCATATCCCCAAAAACTGCTATTATTACCATTACTTTTGCCATAATATTAATCTCATAATCGAAGGTTATGGACATTCAAATTGATTCATCAATTTAAATCAAGACTATTATATTGTCAAGATACCGATAACATTTACAAATAATGAGAATGAATGGAACTCAGTGGGAAATAATTTTAATTTGTTATAGATCTTTATATAGATCTTTTACTTTATCCGGTGTATTAGAAAAATTCATTTTAAAGAAGTTTTCATTTCGATTTTAACAAATTTTTAAATAGCTTATTTCACCCCAGAACTAATTTAGTTTTAATCTATGCTAAGCGCATTAAACCGGTTACGTATATCCACCACATTGCGGCTACGTACTTAAACAGATTAGAAATTACCTGCATGAAAATGAAAAGCTTGGGAGACCTTGAGTAGTTTGGTCCGATTTTAATCCAAACATCTTCCAAAGTCTGTCCAAGGTCTAGCTGAAGTCAACCCAAACCTGCCAATATTCGTTGCATTATAATCGATCATTAAATGCGCAACACTTGTTCAGAATATGTAACACATAAAAAGTTTGACGCAAAGAAATTTCACAATAAAACAAACATCTTGAGGTGTTTTTTAAACGTTTTTAAACATAATATTTAAATCAAATCTGAAGATTACATTTCCTTATTTATGTACATAAATCACTTTTTTGTTAACACACCGTGTCATTCGCGTTTTTATTTGCCAAAAGTTTCATCTTATATAGACATAAAGTTTGATGCAAAGGTGAAAATTGAATTTGCCAATATTTTTGCTCAAGGCTGTCTGTATGTTACAGGACGAGGTACTGTCTCATAATACTTCAGCAAGGATAATTTGGTCCAATCAAAGTCTTGTGTTGCAAAGTGTAACAAGAAGCAGCGCTGGAATATACGTTTGTGCAGCTGCAAACGCATTAGCAGAGACAAAAAGTGAAGCTCTTCACTTTCGAGTAAAATGTAAGTTCAAAGCAGAAAAGCCGATTTCTCAAATTTTATTATTTATATTTGAAAATACTTGTTATATCGTAAGGTTTTACAAAATTTTTGTTTCATGAAAATTAACTTTTCATATTGTGATATGTCTATCAATCTCTTTTTTTTTCTATCTCTACCTATATTAAAAAAGTTGATATTGAAACTTGATTTAATATATTTTTTCAGATGCGCCTGTTTGTAAAGACGAACAAATTGTGATTGTGGGTGCATCTCGAGGCGAATCATTAGAAATCACTTGTAAAGTTGAGGCCGACCCACCGGCTCATAGTTTTCGATGGAAATTCAACAATAGTGGTGAAACTCTTGAAGTACCGGCAAAAAGATACTCTGTGAAATTAAAAGATGGAATCAGTATATTGAAATATACTCCAACAACAGAATTAGATTATGGAACTTTGTCTTGCTGGGCGGATAATGCAGTCGGTACACAATCAAAGCCCTGCTTATTTCAATTAGTCGCTGCTGGTATGTATAAAGTTTGTTTTTTTTTTTGTTTCCTCCGCGTTGAACTGGATGATTGCTTATCCACCAGCTAATTAAAAGTAAGTTATTTTTCAATCATACAAAGTAAACATTTGTTCTGTTCACAGGGAAACCATTTCCAGTTCGAAATTGTACATTATCTAATCAAACGTACACTAGTGTCGAAGTTAAATGTGTTCCTGGATACGATGGTGGATTACCTCAAAAATTTATCCTTGAAGTTTATCATGGAGATGCCGATATTATAGTCGATAAACGACTGGTGTATAATATTTCTTCAATGGATGAACCAATATTTGCTCTATCCGACTTAGAAGCGCCAGTCAACTCTGGCGTCCATGTAGTAATTTATGCAATTAATGCCAAAGGCAAAAGTAATCCTGTGGTTCTTAGCGAGGTCACATTTCGTGACGCTGAAAAGCACACTGGTGTGTATATTACGAAACCATCATTTCATTGATATAGCAGTCCAAATATTATAACCGCTTGATTGATCATTGTTCTAGGGCAAGAAACGAACGTCGTCTTATCCCCCTTAATTGGAATAATAGTTGGTGCTCTCATCACGTTAATATTAATTGTTTTAATAATTATTATAAGAGCTCGCAAGGATAGAATCGCTAAACTTCGGCACAGCAAACGACTAGAACTTAGCGAATTACCCGTAAATCAATATTCAATACAAAATTTTCAACAAACAATTGAGACTGATCCGGATGTTATACCTAATAAGTTTGGTAAATGTTTCTTGTTATTTCTTGTTTCGTTGAAACTAATTAGGGGCCATACTGTAATCTAACAATTTCAATTGTTTTGATGACAATTACAATTTTACCGTTATCTTTCAACTTAATTTGTTTGATTGTTTCAATTTTTCATGTTTTTGATTGTTTACTTTTCGATTGTAGAAGGAAACATCATTGAAATAAGTCCGCCAAGTTATCCGGGTGGATTTTTGCTTGGCGATTGGGCACCTCCAGGACCCACCTCAAGTATAGAAGACCTTTGTCAAAAATTCAACAGCAGACCAACGGAGCTGAGGCTACCTTCCAGAAGTACCGTCCCAACATTATCCAACTTGACTACAACAAGCGGGGTCGCAGGTAATGCAGGACCATGCGTCGTTATCGCAGGTGAATGCCTCGATGGAGAAGTCATAAAACGACGACTGATGGCGAACAGGCTTCCTGAAAGCTGCGTCTAGACTATGCAGCTTTCACTGCTAAAACAAGCAGCAAACGTCGAATGTGTGCCTGGACATCTTGTATGTCTCTTTTCTAATAGTCTTGAGAACAAACGGACGTTTTTATAAACGCGGAGCAGTGAACGATTTTTTTTCTCCTTTCGTCTTTAGTTTGTAATATAGATCGATGTAAGAAGTACATTACAATAACGGTGTCATTGTAACAAGCGATCAACAATAAGTCTGATGTATCAATTTTTTTATTTTTAATAAAAAACAAGTTCAATTCTATCATACAGTTTTTCGTTAATATTTGATTATCAAATCATATTATTGTCACATTAAATCATTTAAACAGATGAATACTCTCCTTTTTTATTTATCAATTTTTAATGCGGTTTTTCTTTAGCCAGAGAAATAAATTTTTTTAATTTAGAACAAGATGATGAGTTTTACTTTATCTAAAGTTTCACTCAGGAGACTGAATAAATGACATTAATGATACGGACTTTCGTGCCCGATCGTAAAAGGAAACACTAGTAGAAGGACCAACATCTGCTTCAAAACAAGGACTATAAGACAACATCACTTGCCACTCGAAACACCTTCCATAGAGATTACGTAACTGAGCTGATACTTGGTTCCGAAAATATCATCCTTTGAAGCCTTTTTTAAAGTTAAAATTATACGTTATTCATTTTTAGTTAAATTATACAAATTTTCATTCCACACAAGTTTCCAAGCATTTCCAATTACATCAAAATGTAAATTTAATTATTGAAAATGAATGCAATTGCAAATATTTATTTTATTAATTAAAGTTTGATTGGGAGTTGATTGAATTGATACATGTGATATATGTAAAAATAGCGTAAAATCAATTAAAATCTTTTCCGTAAAAGTAAATATTAATAGGTTAATCTGAATTAATAAGTCAGAAAAAGTTATTTTTTTCTTTGATATATTTATACTTTTTGAAATAAATTTCATATATGTAATACTTAATTACATAAAACACTAATTAATATATTGTTTTTACTTTACAATAAAACTTATTAATTTACAATTTTTCTGTTATAAGTACACCAACGAGCAATCATTTTTCAAGAAATTCAGGTCAAGTGTAAAGATTTAGTTAAAATTATGTTGCAAATATATGTATAAACTTTATCATACATTTGCCTCAACTAAGGATTAAAATAACAATTACAATACATGAATAATTTTTTAAACATCAGTTCTGTTGATTACATTTGAGATGAAGCAGTATAAAATTGAATACCACGTATTACTAAAATTAATTCAACAGATAAACAGTATTTCAATAAAGATCGTGTCAGTAAAACGATTTGTGTTTGTTTCGACAAAAAACAAATTGTTCGTGCAATTATTAAAATTTCTTAAAAAATAATGGCTCGACATAATAAATTAGTATATTTACAAGTTTTCTGTTTGCTACTTAATTTCCGGAAACTTTGTGCATTCTCCATATACCCCCACATCTGCAAGCTTTCGACCAACGCTGATCCCATGTTCTAATAGCTACCGTTCTTAACATATTTTGAATTTGAGCCTTTCCTCCACACCTGTAACAAAAATACAACAATTGAATTAAAGGGGATGCATGTCACGATTAAACGAACAATGTAATGCTAGATAAAATAATTCTAACTCACCTCGTACACTGTTTAACAACTTGGGGCTGCTTCCCGAGATACAAATGCCTAATTGTATCAACAACTTGTCCACTGTGCATGCAACCTTCAATCTGATTCAACTCTGGTACGAAATATAAAAACTCTGGCTCTGTACCATACTCAAGTTGCACCGGTAAATTCATGTAAAAAATGGTTGGCGAAGCAATCGCAGTGATGCTGTTGGCCTGATGCAACTGCGGAATCATTATTTGGTTTGGCAGCAAGCAGCAATCATCTAGAACAAACGCGTTCAATTAATACAGCTGTAAACAGGCGATTTACTATATTGAATTTCCATTTAATCAAATTTTACCGATCAATCCATCATCTTCTCCACTCGGTTGAGCAAGTTTCGATAGTAAACGGAATAGTAACGCCAGAACGTCCAAATTATCTGCACTTCGAAGAAACACTGGCAAACATGCTGGTCGCAATAAGCCCCAAATTCTGATAATGACGAGAAGTTCGCGAATTGTGTTAAGTGCTTTGTGATCTTTCAACAACTCATACTGAAATGATCAAAACAACCGATTGATTAGTTTCACAAAAATTATTTGCCTTGTTTATATCATTAAGAGAAATGTAATCGAATTAAATAAACCGCTCAACGATGCAAAGGTTTACTCACTCCTGATGATTTCATCTGCATTCGCTGCTCTGGGAGACGAGCCAAAAGATTGAGTGCTAAGTCAGCAACCCATTGAATTAATTGTTGCAACGATTGAAGTGTACTGGGTTCGACTGTGAATTCCTTCGGATCAATATTGAAGAGCACCTGTTGGTAATTAAAACTTGGGTGAGAAACCGTTCGTTAAATCAAAATCAATTTTTTAATATTCTTTGATATTTCAAACGATTTTTTAATCTTTCATTGTTGAACAACAAAATGTTTGAAAGCTTACTTTGTCCACTTCAGTGATTGGCTCGCTCAAGACTGCGGATAAGCTTTCAGCTGGACCTTTATCATGTGATATCAAATCCGAAGGTCGCAATAAGGATTTTAAGGCTGCCGACACGCAGTGCACCATTAACAATGATGATAAATCTGCTGCTTTGTTCTGTCCGGCCAAAAGCATTCTGTAATAAAGACAATACTATAGTGAATGAACTCTACATTTAACGAGAAATTTGTAATTAAAAAATGAAGAATCCAAAACATACCTGTACAAAGACGTCTTGATACATAAAAATTGTACATAATGATATTGTTGAACAGCTGGCGTTTGTCGATTAAAAGATGCATCTAAACGCTCGCATAGTGTTTCAATCATCGATGCTCTCAAGCAGAATAACAAGTCCAACCAATCCAGGCCAGTTACCAAACAATACTCAAGTAACGTGCATGCATGATTCAAACTAATCGGCCCTGAACCCATAGGCCCTGAAACTATATTTTTATCATTATTATTTGCTTTCATTTTTAGTTAAATTAAATCAAAGGAAATAAATAAATTTATACCTTCAGGAGTGAATTTGTACAAATGCAAGCTGCCTCGTGAGTCACATCCTAAAAATGCACATCCCAGCCATGACATATCCATGTAAGAAATAGTCACAGATTGTCGAGAGTATTTAGCGCTAGGTTCATCGTGCCGCCAATGTGTGTTCAATGATGAATACGAGATTTCTTTCAGACAATCATTCAAACAATGAATAGACGCGTCAGTTAATGCTACAAGTAAATATGTCGACGGCGGAAGAGAAGTGACCATTGATATTTTTGTAGTAGTAACAGCAGTGATTGGTGAATGAAATCTGTATTGATTTTGATGATGCCAAACCTGATGAGAATTAACATCATTTAATTGTTTGTTCAACCTTTTGTCAATGGTAATGGATCGATGAAAAATTTGTCTTTACCACAGTCTTGTATGGCTCTAGTAATTTTGCTTGAAACAGCTTGTGTATAGGCTGCGGTTTTTCTCGAACTTCCCAAATTTCAACGAATCCTTCGGTTTCCGTGTTTGCTGCGACGACCACAGAGTCAGCAGCTTCTCGGACGACGAATTTCAAATGTGTAATAGTTGCTAAAGGATGAAAATAAAAATTGTACATATTTTAATTAGCCGTTTTTTGTGAAAAAAAATAAAATTTCCATGTTATGTCTTACCTGACTTATCCTTAGCACCACTTCCTTGAAGGAAAAATCCTGGCCAGGCTTGAGAAGTAATACTGCATTTCTCATCATTTTTTCGTACTAAAACTCGATAACATCTGATTGGTGACATCATGTTACCATTGCTGGTAGCCACTAAAAATTGTCCATCTGAAATAAATTGAATAAATGTTAACATAATTTTTAATAAAGAAAATAAATAATATATCGAGTTGTAGTCAATTACTTTTCCCATAACACAAATCGACTGCCGTTATTCTATTCCGAGTACTTCCTAAGCTTTCAGTTGCGAAAGAGATTGGGTTTTGAATATCTTTTGTGAGCATAACCGCGCCGACCATTCCTGTGGTTGATACAACTAAGACACCTTCTGCGGCTCGGCCACCAAATTGCCTTACAGAAGGGGCGAATGATAAATGGTTGAATTTTTCGCTATAATGCACACTGTCTTTTTTCTCTGTTACCAAGTTAATCTAAAAGAAAAGCTTGATTAATTGTAACAAGTCTTTGTTTCAAACAACAATCATTAAATAAATACAAACCTTCTTGCCGTTATGAAACCATGCTGCCGCTAAAATATGTTCTCCAACCAAGGTAGTTTGTCCGATGAGTTGCCAGTCATTAAGAAGATAATCTTTGAACATCCATAATTGAATGTTTCCTGCCGAATCGGCAATCACCAATTTGTCTCCAGGTAAATCCCATTCCAGTGCGGTAACCGTGAACTTATTTGTAAGAACTCTAAAATATTACAAAAAAAGAAAACATTTGTGTTACATGTTCAATTTTTTTCAATAAAATTCAAACAAAGTATTTCTGTAATTTATTGACAATCATACTTGTGTGTGTGCCATGGAGCATTTATATCACAAATGTATACATGCGATCCCCAAGTCCTTCCAGCCGAATCATCTAGCTCTGTCGTTGTAGTGAAAGCAGCAACGTTTCGGCTTGATAGTGTACAAAGAGTTTTTCCATCATACAACAAACTAAAAAATTGAAAATCACATTCTTTAAATAATTGAATAATTTGGATACAATTTTGTGCCAACAATAAATATCATTCAATATTGTGGAAAAAAATTTCATTTCATTTTTACAGCTAAAATTTAGTTCAAACTCATATTAAAATCAATTATAGAAAAGAGATTTAACATTATTCAGGCAAGTTTTTGTATGAAAAATAATAATAATGAAAATAAAAAAAGTAAAAATATTTTGGTTAAAATAATACTGATTTTTAGGTTAAACCGATAAGCCAAACATAACCACTTTTAAATGTACTCAAAAAATCACAGTATTTGATTGCTTATTTACTCACTTTTCTTGATTGAAGGTTGTTTTTGTTGCAGGTTTTCTATTAATTGTATATAACAACTCCATCATTTACACCAGCAACTCTTACTCCTTCAGTTGACAACACTTCTTCTGTATCTGTCTGTAGCTTTTAGTTTGACGCTGAGTGTAATGCTACCATCAACGTCGGTAAGGATGGTTTCGTCTCAAAGCGTGTCATAGATAACAACATTACACACACATAGAAAAGCCACCCTCACCGAGAGAGATAGATACAATATATATACTGAAAAGCACTACCTAGTGGTGGTTAATATAGATCGCTCTGTCGACAAAAACGTCATACCCACAGATGACGCTGCTTTTTCACGGAAAAGTTTAAAAAATAAATGTCTTTAATAATAATTTATTATTTGTTTAAAATCAATTTTAAAGTAAGTTATTAGAAAAAAGTAATTAAAAGTAGATACAAAATATTATATTATTATAAAATTTCCGTGATTTTTTGTTTTTTAATAAACAATTATGTTAAACAAAACAATGCAACTTACTTTCAAATTATGACATTTTAATTTTTAGTTTTTCCAAAAAAAGCCCAAGTAAAATAATAAATAGAGAAATAAAAATTTTACGGAGAAAATAATTTCGGAACTTTTTTCACGTCAATTTAATAAGTGATTATTTGCAAATGTCAATAATAATTATTGTTTTGTTCACCAATGCAAGATAGAAAAGCATACGCAATAACCCACGAAACATATACTTGCGTTGTAAAAATGCGCAAGAGCTGAACGTTGGATATCTATGTTGATTTCGTTTGTGTTGGTAGGCTGCAGCGACTAAGACACCGAATAGACACCAAGAGGGACATCAAGAGCATCGATCAAGTGATGAGAATATAACGTGAATTTGCATTTACTTATCCCGTGAATCAGATAAGTTTTGAACCCGATTAACGATAGCTTTGCCAATTTCAGATCATTCCTCGGCCTGCGTCTCACTCAAAATCACAAAATGTTCTCGCTACAGTCCCACAATCAGGTACGTAATGCAAAAACACATCCCACAGAAATGTACCCGAAATTTTATTCCTGCGCTCGACGGCTTTGCATTAATTACATTTTTCTGTGTTATCAAACGTGACAATTTTTATGCCAACGAGTCATTTGTCATGTTTTATCGCATTAATCATTGCTCTTTGTTGAATAACCTATAACCTCACTTTCACGATCCAAAACGGTACAACTTATTGCTAAAGATTTTGCAACCGATTCAATTTAATGATTGATCTGTTGATTTTTGATTTGTCGCATTGATTGAAATTACGGCGAACCAAAAGAAAAACTTGTTCTATTATTATAATGAAGAGATATGTAGCATATATTCGTGTTATGTTGAAACAATTGATAAAAAACGTACGGTAATGAATATGTATATATACATGTACATCGACCTTTTACAATTTATTTATACATTTCAAATAGACACATGCTTGATCTTGTGCGTTATTAATTATTTATTTTTATTTTGCAGGTGCTGTATCATTTAACACAGTTAACGTCAACAATCACGCCGTTATCTTCATCTTTGGTAACAAAAAGCAAGTCACACAGACGAATACAAAGCCAAAAAAATGAAATTGTTTGTGAAGAAAGTTTACATGAGGTGTGATGGCCAAATTTATTTATTTATATAAAAAAACTTGAAATTATATAATGAAAGAATGCGTTTACATATTTGTTTACGGTTTCAGGTCGTCAAGAACATTGCTGATCTGCAGATCTGCAAAGTCCCTCCTCATTCCTTGTCCATGCCCTTGTGTTTGAAACAACGAGAGGCTATAGAATTTTTAGAATACTTGTCAAATGGCTACATCACAAAGTTTCATGAATTCAGAAAGAGGTGGAACGTGTCGTACACTTCGGGAAACAGCTTCAACGACAACAAGCGTGAACTTTTGCTAAAACCTTTTTTAATGTCCCAATGGTTGCCTGTAAATATGCAGTACAGATTTTTACACAAATCCTGTCACAAACAGCTGACGAACAATTTGCTCCAAGTGCGTCATTTCAAGACGGACAGGACTTTTACTGTTGAACAAGAACGAAACCCCACGTTGTCGCACCGACTTAAAAAATTATTCAAATTCCCGTCAGCCGAGGTACAATTATCAATAACAAATTTTTAGACTGATAACAATTTAAATAGTTTAACGTTTGATGAATAATAGTTCAAATCGTTAAAGACTGGTAAAGGTCCACTCGTGCCGGAGATGCAGAGCGAGGATTTAGAGAGATTAAAGACAGTACTCGAAAGTTCTGAAATACCACAAGATCCAGAATCACGGATGCGAATGCAAGTTGCTTTCGCTGAAGGATACATGGCTGCAATACGATCAAAACCATCGTCCAGAGGACTGAAGATTTTGAAGTTTCTTCAGTATTCAGTAGCAATTATGATACTTATTATTCTGAGCACTTCATTATTCGGTTCGTTGAAATGTTAGTGTATTAAATTTATTTATTCATTTATCAAACATACGATTCGGGTGGGTATAAATTCATGTTTGTCTTGCGTATAACAATTTGACTCTCATTATAGCTTGATTTCGCTTTAAATCATTAAATCTGTCATTTTTAATATCGGTGGCTATATTGTTAATTACTTCAATTATTTATCAATTCAATAGTTTGACAAACATGCGCGTGTATGTATCATTTATACTCATCAAGATCTCATTTTTTATCACTTCTTTACGTCAATGCATAATCTAACTTATCATTATTGTTGATTAAGCAGCTGCATCCAGTGGCGGAATGTTCAAAATCCAACTTGGACGTCATATTGAAGTAGATCCTGAGGAAATTCACGTGACATTCAATGATGTCAGAGGGGTAAGTACATGATTGAAAGAGTGAAAATGATTCACAATTTAAATTCACGTCATCTCAACGATCAGGTCGAAGAGGCAAAACAGGAACTTCGAGACGTCGTTGAGTTCCTGAAAAACCCTGAGAAATTTACTGCACTGGGCGGAAAGTTGCCAAAAGGTGTTCTTCTTGTCGGTCCACCTGGAACAGGGAAAACTTTGCTTGCACGCGCTGTTGCAGGTGAAGCTGGAGTTCCATTCTTCCATGCAGCTGGACCTGAATTTGATGAAGTATTAGTCGGCCAAGGCGCTAGGAGAGTCAGGGATTTGTTCAGTATGTTTTGTTTTATTCATAATGATTTATTGGATCCATTATATTCATTTAAAACTGAACCTCATTTTTGATTGTAGAAGCGGCTAAGGAAAGAGCACCATGTGTTATCTTTATCGACGAAATTGATTCTGTGGGGGCCAGGCGTACGAATTCAGTTTTACATCCATATGCGAATCAGACCATCAATCAATTGCTATCTGAAATGGACGGGTAAAATTTGATGAACAATTAAAACGAATGAAGTTAAAATACAGATACGAATAATTACCAATGATTTGAAATTGAAATTTCAGCTTCCATCAGAACGAGGGCGTTATTGTTTTGGGAGCTACAAACAGGCGAGATGACTTGGACAAAGCTTTAATGCGCCCTGGCCGATTCGACGTTGAAATTTACGTGCAAGTGCCGGATTATGATGGGCGCAGGGAAATTTTAGACTTGTACTTAGCGAGAATTTTGACGCGCGATGTGAATACTGATTTGTTAGCCAGAAACACTATCGGATTCACCGGCGCTGATATTGAAAACATGGTAGGTTCTCGTATCAATACAATCATAGATTCATTGGTATTTATGATGAGATTCATAATACCACTGTAAATTTCATTGTGATGAATTTTATTAGGTGAATCAAGCCGCACTGAGAGCAGCGATCGATGGTGCAGAATTCGTTACTATGCAGCACTTGGATTATGCTCATGATAAAGTTATTCTTGGACCGGACAGAAAGAAAAAAGTCGCTGACGAACAGGCCAATCTCATCACGGCGTATCATGAAGCCGGTCATGCTCTTGTCGCTTACTATACTAAAGAAGCCAAACCGATTCACAAAATCACTATTATTCCAAGAGGACCATCATTAGGACACGTAAGCTGTTACAAATATTTTATAGTTGTAAATAATTGCATTGTTTTTCTTTTTTCTTTCTTTTAATATTTCATAATTTATGCTTTAGACGTCCTATATCCCTGATAAAGATACTTACCATGTAACCAAAGCAGAATTGCTTGCAACAATGGATGCCTGCATGGGCGGACGTGCAGCTGAAGAAATGACATTTGGCCCTGAAAAAATTACCACAGGAGCATCTAGTGATTTTAAGGTTTGACATCTTAATTTGTGAAATTTGTTCTTGCATTTATTATTAATATTATGAGTGATGTATACCTTTTGTTTGCAGCAAGCTACCCAAATAGCAGAAAACATGGTAAAAATATACGGAATGTCGGAAAAAGTTGGTTTTAGAACACAGCAGCCAACAGAAAGTTACTTTGGAAATGGACAAGAGTATAGTCCTGGTACCGCTGATCTTATTGACGCCGAAGTTAAACGTATCTTGCAGGTAAAGTCGAACTACCGGAATTGATTATTAATCAAAATCTTGCGTTCGAAAACATAATTAATACGAATGGAAATATTTGCAGGAGTCATATGAAAGAGCTAAAACAATACTTAAGACGCATTCGAAAGAGCTCAAGCTTCTCTCAGAAGCCTTAATAAAGCATGAAACACTCGATCAAGAAGACATGAAGGCTATTATAAATGGTAAAAAAACGCGCAAAGAAATTGGAGCGCCCACTAATCGAACGATAGTGGAAGTACCAACCAACGTCATGTAATTTGAATGAAAGGAGCGTGAATTATGGGGCGGGGGGGGATAAGAGAAATCCATCAAACAATTGTTTTTATTGTGTCTTGCCTTTCATATTGATTGATTTTTTTCATCTGATGATTCTGTAGGCTATTATGTCGTTTCTTATTAAAATTTACACGTTGGATAATTGAAAATTGTCAGGCTATATCAAACGATACAGAAATTTATATTGTAGACAGCGAGATACGACTTGGCTGTTGAAGCGTGATGTGAGCTATTGCATAATGAATATCAAGAAATGTATATAGAATAAAATTAAGTGAAAATTATTAAAATTCTTAATGTTTTATTCTGCATAATAAATAAATTTATGAGTATTACAAACTGTGAAAGAAATACATTTCCTGTTGACGGGATTGGACTAGTGATGTTCGTAAAAAACGAAATGATCAGCGTGACGCTTGCATCCTTCATGTAATTTGTATAACTTATTTTATATTTTTTTTTCTTCAAAATCTATTGAACCATTTAATTATGGTTAATGTAATTTCTTCTATCAATTGTATAAATAAAAATTATATTAAAGCAACACGATTTAATGATTTATTTATTGTAAAACTATTTAAATTTATATACAAACATTTTTAAGATACTTATGAAACAGTAAAGGAGTAACTGAATTAATAAACGCAGCTATTTCATGACATGTTCACCATTTAATGGTAAGTGCAGTATTCATTTTTTCCACTTCATGATACTGAGTTATGAAAATATTGTCAGGTCTTTCTTTATTTTCAACCCAATTTTCATAAATGTCTTTCACAGTTGGATTGGCTTCAGGTACACTTTTTGGTAGACTTCTATAGATGTCTTCTAATTTCAAAGCTAATTCTCGAGGCTGAGAACCATCTTGGGGCCTTATTTGTGCGCCACCATTCAAACAACCTAAGGCAAACATTCAAATCACGAATCATATTATTTAAAAATTGTGAACATTAACTGATCTTCTAATCAGAACTTACCAGTGGGACAAGCCATAACTTCGATATAATGATAATCGCACTTTTTCCTTTTCAATTTTTGCACAAAGTTTTGAATGTTCCTGAAACCATTGACTATAGCAAACTTGAGCACCACATTTCCATTTGCTTCAAGTATTGCTTCTCTGAAATCTGGATTACGGAGATTTTTGTATTCCAACTGGACGTCTGGTTGGCCGAACAAATGTTTCGCAGCATAATGAAAAATGTAATCAGCGTATCCTCCAGAACCAGAACCATCGTGACCGAACAAAACTGGATCTGAATTGTTATTCACTCCAAATGGCCTGTCAATTTTTGACGGTGGAATCTCCGACAAATTCGTTTGTTGCTCTTGCATCATTTGCTGTATTTCAACTGCCAATTAAAACGATTAAAATTGATTAAAATTTTTTTTCATTTTTGTCGTTATTTGCAAGTTGGAAATTCATTATACTTACTAGAAGTAATGACACAGTCGACAGTTCGACTTTTTATCAATTCCTCATAAAAATCTTGCCTGGAAGCTTCCAATTTTTTGTCATAACACGGCATAAGCGTGATATGATACATTCGTGTTGGATTGATGTTTAGTTTTTCTGCTAAATAATGTTTGACTAGGATTCCCATTGTTTGTTGCGGGGATGTTACTGTACTGATGTAAGGCAAAATAAAATTCCCATGCGTTTTCTCAGCGTAACAGACCCAACCTGATGAAAGGAAATTCAATTACAGAAATGGATATAAGATATATCACGATGAAAATTGTTAAGAAAAAGTTTAATTTGAACCTGGACAAGATGAAGCAAGCATTGGAATCTTATTTTTGATCCCGGCATCGTGGGATCGGTACCTTTCGCAAAATTCTTTAGCAGATTGAATTAAAGTGATATCATCAGCAGCACTCATTTCTAACACCAGATCCGCGCCAAGACGTTTGAAGTAACTTGTTAATTTTTCAGTTGCTTCTGCAGGTTGTAAATTAAAATGCTGTGCAATCGATAAAACGGATTGCACTGACAGACTGATGACAATATATTTCATTTCATCCTCCTTTCCTTGCTGAAATTAAAACCAAAAAGTGAATCGTACAATGATAATTACAAACTTCCAGATTGACATTATTTGTAAAATAATGTAAAATATTTACCAATTTCAAATTTTTGTTTTCTTCAAAAATTCTCAAGATTTCTTCTTGACTCTGTTGGGTTATTAGAACGCTTTCTGCAGATGTAATACAACCGCTACAGGCTAAACAATCTGCCAGGGTGATTTCAACCTTCGACAAGGGCGCGACTGAACCTTCCTAGAAACACAATTAATATTACCAGAAGTTTTTTTTCATTACTTTCTTAATCGTTAAAAAGAAAGAGATTTCATTAAATTACCTCACTGACTTCCATGTATGCTCCATCATCTTGAATCTTTATTTTCGAGCCTGTTTTAGTTTTGTTTTTCAGAATTTCAACCGGTTTGATACACTCCTATAAATTTGGGAACCAAATTTTCAAAATTAATTACTTTTTTGTCCAAAAATGTTTTAATTTTTATTATTCTAACCTTTACTTACCTGCGAGGGAGTGATAAAATCATCCAGGTTTGTGATTTGTAAAGCTCCGCTAAAACGAGAAGACATCTCGATCCTCCACAAGGTACAATTCTTTTAATAAATCGTCAATTCAAATTAATATTCAGTATTAATCTTTGATTATCTCATATCTGACTCGCTCAAAACATGACCTCATATATTTTGAGTTTTGACAATTCCTCCTGTTAAAGTTGACACACAAGGTGCACACGTGGTCTGAAGCTTCATCCACACGATAAACTCTGTCGATAACAATTGCAGTTACGTCAATAAAGAAAGAGAGCAAAGCAAAACAGTGGAGCCAGGTGCAAAAATAAAACAAAAATAAACCAAAAACAAAATTACCAATCGAACGTTTTCAATTTTCAATAACAATTATTGCGCAAGTTGACGGTCTGACCGTGAAAGGCGGAGGAAGGTTACGAAAATCCGATCATCCTTTTTTCTCCCGCGTGACAGTGAGAGGTGGAAAGTGGATTGTAGAGAGTATGTCTCAGGAGCTCGGCAGGCTCAAAATTGCTGGGACAGGCGCGCGCGAAGCCGCGAACGGTTCGTTTCCAATCGGACATTCGAAATCCCGTGCTTGATAAGCGTAGTTTGACCGCGACATGTCTGCTTGTGTTATTTACTGCCGTCCCAACACGGTGTGCCGCGAGAGCCTCGCGTAGGCCGTGCTTTGATGAGAGGATTGCACGATTGTTTGTCATCGCGAGCTCCAGTTAAAAGTGAATCTTGAGTGATCTTGAGTCAACGGGGGTGTAAACAAAACCGCATCGGCCGAGGGAGCGGTTTTTTTGCGATTGTTGTTAGATGATCAAGGAGATGGCAGACAGCGAGGCTGTGCAAGCAACGAACGACGACGCGAGTGAGTGCAAGCGCTACGCCGTGCAGCTCGGTTACTGGTCCGATCCATTTATCAGCTTCTTCGTCAAACAGACCGCCCGAAAAACACCCGAGATTAACCGCGGCTACTATGCCCGAGTCAAGGCTCTCGAGTTGTTCGTCGACAAATTTCTCAAGGTTAGATGACAGCACGAATCAAACAATATTCTTTTTGGTTCATCACCAAGAGCCACTTTTTTCCATCGCCAAAACAAAATTATGTTGGTACAAATATGTGTGGCATTAGGTTGTTTGAATTAAATTATAGTAAATAAAAGAAAATAGATTTGTATTAATTTTGTACGGTCAGATGTACAGTTTTGGAGCAGCACATTCGCACGCGCCCGCAACTCCATGCGTCTATAGTCATATACATGACTTTGAATCCGAAACCTTGACCCGACTGGCGTGTCCTAATTTTTGCATCCACAACAAAGACCTTGGCCGTAGACTCAAATATAGATCTGGATAAAATGTGAACGGACACTATCCAAAATGCTCAATTTCCGTTTCTGTGTTTTTATTTCATTTCTTGTCCATACACCAATTTCATCTTCGTTTGTTTTTCATCCTGACGATAGTATATGCTGCTCAACATTTTTACCTTTTATTTATTTATAATTTTATTATGTGCAAAACTCAGTTTTGTCACTGACTTTTTTTTTCAAATAAATACATTATCGTGAAAGTATTCGCTATTGAGCTTTCAGAGTTTTCATTATTATCCATTCGCTCGAAATGTTTTTCAAGTTCAGCTTCATTAGTTTGTTTAAAGCGCAAATACATTGTTAGTAACCTTCGTGAAAACTTGCTTTTACTTTTCCTGTCACGTACAGTTAATTTTTCTATTGATAGTACAAATTGTGCGCTACTAATTAATAATTAACTTGAATCGAAAAAGCGAAATTAACACAATCAGTTTAATCTTATTTCCAACTATATGTATTTGGTTGATTAAAATGTTGCACAATTTGTTTTTCAGTTGTCCGATGGAAAAGGCCAAATAATCAACTTAGGTGCAGGGTTCGACACTCTCTACTGGAGACTCAAAGACGCGGGCAAAAATCCGCAAAACTTTGTTGAACTAGACTTTCCTAGTGTGACAGCAAAAAAGTGTTATCACATCAAAAAACACAAACAACTCATAGATAGGCTCAATACCGAAGGTAATAGTCACAATAAATCAACATGACAATAAGCAATTATAACGGCATAAATAGTGCAATTAATTCGAGCTAATCAATAAACTTGATTTGCAGATGGGGAAATAAGATTCTCAACGACCGATTTACATGCAGCTAATTACCATTTAGTGGGGACCGATCTCAGACACGTTCCTGATTTAATGAACAAACTGTCCCAGGCGGAAGTCAATTACAATCTTCCAACTTTGTTTTTAGCCGAATGCGTTTTGGTTTACATCGACGCGAACGCCACGGCGGCTCTGTTAAAGTGGCTTGCTGCAAAATTTCAGAATAGTATTTTTGTCAACTACGAACAAGTTAATATGAAGGATAACTTTGGACAAGTTATGCTGTTGAATTTACGTTGCCGGGGCTGCCTCCTTGCTGGAGTTGAAAATTGCGAATCATTAGAAACTCAACAGAGGCGGTAAGAAGAAATACATATACTTAACTGATTATCTTAGTTCACCACAAGTTGAGTCTATTAATTTTTGAAAATTAAATTTAAATGGATTTCAGATTTATAATGAACGGCTGGGAAGGATCAGACTCATGGACAATGGTAGAAATATACAATTCACTGCCTGTAAGTGATCGAACCCGAGTTGAACGCATCGAGATGTTAGACGAGCAAGAACTGCTGATTCAACTGCTGCAACACTATTGTATAGCAATTGCTTGGAACGGACAAACATTTAAGAATGTAACCATAGCAAAAGATTAGGCCTATTCCTCGCCGTGATTACCTCAGGTACTAATCAGTTGTTCGAGGTGCATTATTTAATTTGCTTAACCAAAGTGACTATGGCTGATAGGCCATGGTGCGCAATGAGTAAATGATATTTGGTTTATATGGAAACACAAGAATAGTCTGATCGGCAAGAGTTTTAAAGCTAAAGTTACAACGTTCAATCCCGATTATATGACTCTGAAGTTGAGTTTTCAATTAATGTACAATGTACATTCGGTTCAACTTAGACTGTCTTTGTAAATCTTTGGCCAAATTAATTTTCAATGTAATTTTTTGTTCAATGGAAACTTTGTTGTGATCGATTGTGATTAAATGCAAGTATAATATGTAACGTTATATTGATTGTTATCACAGAGTCCTGTAATTGATATTATTAAGAAATTGTTAGGATTTTCTTTCAACGAAAGAAGAAGATATTTTCATATTGTTTTTGTGAAATAAAATTTGTTCGCATCGGTCTTATGAATTAGATCAGATAATTTTTAATTTTCTACCATTACAATTTCTAATCTTCTATTACATTTGTGAAGGCTTTCATTTTGTTTAGAATTCCTATTAACAGGAAGTAAAATAAAAAGTTTAAGAGCTCACATCTAATATTCAGGTGAAAATTTGGCATACACATGTTAAACAATGAAACTTAATATTTTTTAAAATGATTCTTCATGTGGTCGATTTATTATTTTTGTAAAAGTTTAATATTTGAAAAAAATGCGACGGAATATTTGATGAGTAGAATTCTTAACTGATCAGAATTGTCGAACCATTTGTTGGAGAATCAATTTAAAAAATCAAAAAAATTTTTGTTCCAATTTTGTCAGTATTGACGAATTGTGTAAGAATTTTAGAAATAACTTTTGTGTGTCAAATATCGATATATACAAAAAGAAAAATAATGTTCATTTTTGAATTAAATTTAATTGAATTAAAAGTTTAGAAACTAGAAACACCGGAATCGCGCGTAAAGTATCCTCTAAAATATACTGGAACGTAAATGTAAATATAATTTATATTTTGAAAAAGTAAAGAAAATCCGCAAAATTCAAGCTAAATTGAACATTAAATGTAAGTCCCATTTTGAAATCATCTTAAACGAATTTAACGATACTTTAACTGTAATATAAAATTATATAAACATGAAAAAAAAAGGAAGAAAAGAAAAAATTTTAAATAAACTATCGCGCATAAGATTTACTAATTGCGAAATGTAAAATAAAACACAGGAGATTTAACATTTGTTAAAATGACTGTGCTCATATTCTATCTTTTGTTTAATTGAACTATCTATAAGTGTTTTTTGTTAAATCAATGAAAAAACTAACGTTTATTTAAAAAAACGATTCCAATATGACAATTTTCAAATAAAGTCAAATAGGTTAAACAGAAACGACTGATTCATCCTAAAAGGGGTAAGTTGATTAAGATACCAAAAAAAAAAACCTTTATTTTTACAACAGAAAATTGTAACGTGAATTTCATATCTTTTGATTGACACAAAATTGAAAATCGTTAATAAATGTTCAAACTTTTTGTGAATGGTGTTACATTTAGGATTCATTTTGTGTATAAAAATTATGGAATCGTGATTTTTTGGTCAAATCCAAAATCAAATTTGACTCAGATTTATGTAAAACCCTGATGCTTCGTGTAAAACTAATGTGTGAACAATTTGCAACTCCTTATTATATATATCTACTTCGGCATACAGTACTACACATAGAGATAACTATACTTTATCGTAAATATGGCAAATCTTTTAATTTTACATCAACTTTGATTAGGTAAAACTGTAAATAATTTCTCACAAATTAATTTTTTAGATCTTAACCAGTTTACTCTAATTCAGGTTTGATTTAGTGTAATTTAGTAAATCTTGTAAATAACTTTTTTAATTTGTGATAAAGTATAGTAACATTTTTGAATCATTTTCCTTCGTGTATCACTAAATGTTAAACGGATACGTGTTGCTAACGAAGATAAAAATTTGATTTTCAATTATTTTTCTTGAATAGCTTTTTGTAGCAAAAAAAAATATGCAGAACTTGCATGGGTTTTTAATTTTAATTCCAATGCTAAAATGATTCTTTACGTACTTAACATCATTGTTTTCTGATTGTAATTACAATAAAAAAAGTATGCAAGATACAAATTGATATATTAATTATCAGATTTTTGTTCGCATCCATCCCACATTAATTAACAACACAAATATTAATGTTAAGGTTAAAATTTAACATAAAAAGTATCATTGATGCGGTCATTCTCCTGATCTATATGTAAAATTAAATGGTTGTAATTTCACAACTATTGATTTTCCTGTGGTAAATGTTATTCTTAACCATGAAAATTGCAGTTCTTTTCTTAATTGAATTCTCACGCTTTAAATATTTTCTTAAATCATCTGCAATGTAGTGAATACAATATATAATGATTATCATTAAAATATTTCGTATATTTCATTTTAATTTTGTGGTTGAGAAAATCATTGCCTACCAGAAGTTTTAGTATACTATACTATATATTTTTGAAAATTGTAGTCATTGAAAAAAAATAAATTATATTAAAATAAAAAAATTTTATTTGTGTATGATTGAGGAACCACAGCTCACGATAGCAATCGAGAATTAAATTTGTACTGTTTTTAAAATAAGACACAGTAAATCGCAAATAGTTTGATTTGACGTTCTATTTAATGAAACGACATTCAACTATTATGAAAATAATATAAATCCACAGCTAATGTTAGTATAAAAGTATTTTATTCTTTAATATTTACAAAATATATTTGTTAATTCAATTAACAATGTTCAACAATTCAATACAATTGGTCAGTTCAAGATTTTTGACATTGAAAATTATTAAATGTGTCTGTTTGGAAGATTGAATAGTTCCAATATCTCACAATTTATATAGATATGTATAAAATATATATCCACATTGGCATATTTCAATACAGATATTAAATTTTGTTTGTGCGTAGTTGACCTACATAATTGCATCAACCAATTATAACAATCGGTTTTGAAAATTAAACATAGTGTTAAACTTAATTCAATCATCATTAATTGCACCGATTAAAATCCCATCGGGTTAGAATGTACAACATCTCCATTTTTGAAGACATTCTTTGATATTTGACTTAAATTGTTGTACGTCTTCAAATACTTGGGTGTTGTGATGGCTTTCATGTGGAATTTTACTCGAGTCGATGCCTAAAAAATAATATCAATTTGTTAATTTCTCACTCCTAAATACAATTTCATATTATCTATTAAATATAAATTTTACCTCTTCACACCATGTATTAGCCATCAATATTTCGTGTTCGGCGGACGGACAATTTTTCTTCGCAGACATGGTTGCCCTGCTCAAAACAACTGCCATGGCATAAAGATCAATCGCAGAGTACGCTATTCTTTGTAAAAGAAACTGTTCGTCAACAATTTCTTTGCCATATTTGAACAAAATTCCTTCTACGGTGTGACCGAACAATTCGATGTTCTTGAAAAAAAATGAGTTACCACAATTTTTAAATCTAACTTACATCGGTTACGAGTAAAAAGATGTTAATTTTAATAAGATAAAAAAATACCTTCGCACAAATAGCAGCACTGTCAGTCAATCTTGGGTCAACCAAATGACTGAAACTAGGTGTATTGATGGGAATACCAACTGCTCTGGTTGCTCTCTTGGCAGCCTCTTCAATAATTAGCCCAAAGTTTGACGCAGGATTTTTCAACGCTTTTTGGAGTTCTTTCAAGTGACTACCAGCGTGTTGAATTCCAGTTAAGGCAACGAATAATCGTAGAATATCATTTGCACCTTCGAAAATGCGGAATATGCGAAGGTCTCTCATGACACGCTCTAGATGAGCTGATTTCATGAAACCCATGCCTCCTAATACTTGAATCGCTTCATCGCAAGTCCACCAAGCTGCTTCGGAGGCGAAAACCTAATTCAAATGAATTTTCAAATTGATAACAAAATTTGTTTCAAAGAAATGATATATTATAATTAGGACTTTAGTCGTTGTTTACTTTCGCTATAGCGGCTTCAACGTGATAATCTTGGCTTCCTTTGTCCATGTTACCAGAGATCATGTATGCCATAGATTCAGTGACGTAATGTAGCAGAGACATCCTAGCAATTTTCTCTTGAATCGTTCCATACTGATCGATAGTTTTTCCAAACTGTACCCGTTGAGTAGCGTGGTCCACCGCTTTTTTTATGCAATAACGCTGAGTTCCTGCCAATGCAGCTACCATTCCAAATCTGCCGTTGTTCAAAATGTTCATGGCGACCTGAAAGACATGTTTCAAATGTATCTTCAATCGAAACTCCCACTGAAATGTATATTTAAAACAGTCCCAAATACGTACCTTGAAACCTTGGCCTTCCTCTCCTATGATGTTCTCCGCTGGTACTTTGACATCTTCAAAGTAAACCTCAGCAGTGTTGCTGCACTTAATACCCATTTTTTTCTCAGGCGGACCACTAGTCACTCCGCCAAATGAGCGCTCAACGATAAATGCGGTCACTTTGTCTTTCGTCTCACCGGTCTTAGGATCCTTAACGGGCGTTTGTGCAAAAACGGTCATTATCTCTGCAATGCCACCGTTTGAGATCCAAATTTTGCTGCCGTTCAAGATGTAATGCTTTCCATCAGCAGTTTTGACGGCGCGCGTACGAACGGCGTTCGCATCAGAACCACAACTCGGCTCCGTGAGACAGAAGGCTGCATATTCTCCGCCCGTCACCCGAGGCAAGTATTTTTTCTTCTGTTCTGGCGTGCCCAGTATAAGAATACCCTATTGATTTGAATCTTCGTAAAAAGTTGTTTACAAATAAATTTGTTTAAAATTATCATTTTGTATCAGATTGGTTATACACCTTGAATCCAATACTTTGATGAGCTCCTAGCGTTATTCCTAATCCCAAATCATTGAATCCAACCGAATCAACTCCTCTGGCATATTGGGTGTTCGTTAAACCAATCCCACCATACTCTTCAGGAACTTGTAAACCAAAGCATCCAAGTTCCCACAATCCTTTGAGCGTTTCAGGATCCGTGGCTGAGTTCTCGTCACTCTTCGTTGCATCATTGCATTCCTAAAAGATAAAGATTTTACAATCAATATTGATAATCAATGTTTTTTCTATATCGAGAATAAATAAGACTAAAATAAATCATAATTACGGTTAAAAATTTGTCTACTGATTCCATAGTCATTCTCAAATTTTCAAGTTGCTCTTCGTTCATTGGTTCGGGATACGGGAATACTTGCGAGATTTGCGACTGTCCTCGAAAAATGTTCATTGCAAACGATTGCGATTCTTTTGGTCCAGCCTTTTCGACCTCTGCTGGTTTTACGGCAGCTTGTGTAGCAAGGCATCTTCGATTACAAAAATAATTGTTATAATTATTGTTTTTTGTTGAAATTTCAGCGTCATCAAATGTTTTCCTTGTAATTTGTAAAATAAATTATAACTTCGTAATTTGTAATTAATTTTTTTATCAAAAGATTAGATTTGATTGTTTATATCATTTGTTTCGTTTATCTATTTGTGAATTACAACATTGAACACTATAAGTACGTCTAATTTTAGTTTAAGTACAAGGTCCATACTAAATGAACAAGCCTTTTTTATAACTTCAAAAATCGAATATAACAATTCTATAAAAACAGAAATCTTTAAAATTGAACATTAATAAGTAGAAACAAATTTTTTCTTAAAAAAATATCTACTAATTTCATTTAGAAAAACACATTAAGTATATTTTTCTTATTTTTTTATATAATTTTTAGAAATTAATATTGATTAGTAAAATTTATGTTCATTTTTTCTGTTATTATTTTTAATTAAACAGTTTTAACTGTAAATATTTTTGTGTATAATAAAATGTACAATAATGTACAGTTTTTAGGTTACGTTTATGGTTAAAGTACACTAAATAATGAGAAGCAAATCTTTATGACACAACGTTGAGAAACCTCAGTGTATCAATTTTTTGTTCCTAATTTTTGTGTCCGTTTATTATTTGTCTTATTGCAAAACATCACAATTTTATTGTAATTAATTTAAAACAAACAATTAAATGACTTTAAATTAAAGAAAATGAATTTAGTTTGTTATTTTCTAAAACAATTATTAATTGTTGAGTTTGGAATAAAATACTTTGACTGATGAATAATTGTTTAAGAGTAGCGAACTACAAACACCAAGGATACAAAGGTTATTTGACGTTTGCTCCGTTTTGAAAGAAGCAATAGAAACTTTTCGTACCTTGCCGTTTGTCTTGTCAATAATTTTGTGAAATTCGTTGATGCCACGACAGCTTGAGAAACCCGTAACATGATTGTTGAATACTGTTTAAATATTAATATATTGGCACTGGATCGGGATAAAAAGAAACGCGGAAGTCAAAATATGCGGAGAGCAGAATCAAGCAGAATCGCGTGGCACTTTGCTCTAACATTCAGACATTCACTGGCGCGACTGACACACATCTACGACTACAAATAAGCAAAGATGCTTACTAATTCAGCCGTTTGAGCGTATATTCATTGCGTATACTAAATATGCACAATTGAAAAAAAATTGAGCCGTATAAAATTATTCATACACTGATGAATAAATTTAATACATACTTCGTACTTATCTCAAAATTAAAGTTACACAATTTTTGTATATCGCTAAATCAATTTAAAAAATGCGATAAATAATTTTGAAACTTTTTTTAATCATCCCTTTAATTACATAATAATAAAGAAAATGTATAAGATTTATATATAAAAAAAAGATTAACACTTTTTTTATTATTTTATGCTCATGAGATTTATAAATGAAAAGTCAATAAAATCAGTAAGTTGTTTTAAAAATACAAAAAAATTATATTCATATTAAATTATTTATACATGATATTTTGTTTCCAATTATTTCAATAATCAATAATAAAATATGATATTGAATAAAACAATTGTATGACAACTTTGTTTCGAAAAACGCGCTTCTAGTGGTGAGCAGGTTGCAACTCCGTCTAAAATAACTAGTCGGTGTTGACGGAAACGTCGTTGGCAAGACCCTGTAACGAGTGTTTGGTAATTTTATATATCAATCATTAAAATCATTGTCAGAGTAAGACTGGTTCGATATGAATGATCTTTGTACATATTTTTGAGCTTCCCACAAATTGTTATAGCACATTCAATTCATCACAGTCAATAATAATTTCTCAAATGATCAACATCGAATTCTATAACACCAACTTGGACATTAAATGACAATCTTATTTTATATAATAATCAATTATACGATGTAAGTATACGTGGTATATAAAACTAAAATCATTCAATACTTTATCCGATTTTTTAATAAACATTATAATAAAATATAAAATTAGTTACTCTAGATTAGGACAAACGATAAGTTATCAGTTATTTCATTTTTATAAAAAAATATTATTAGTTGATATAAGAACTATATAAGTACTTTGGTTTTCATTTCAGTTGAATGAAAATGGAACTGAAGTGTAGTATTCAAACGTACGCCTGGGGAAAACACGGAATCGACAGTACCGTTGCGACCCTGTTCAAATCGGCAAATACCGACTTTGTTTTAAACGAGACAACCCCGTACGCGGAACTATGGATGGGCACACATCCAAACGGCCCTTCTTACTTAAAAGAAGAAAACAGGACACTGGAATCCTACATTCTAGAAAACCAGCACGTCCTGGGTGAAGCTGTTCTGAAACACTTTGGCGTCCAATTGCCATTTTTATTCAAAGTTTTATCTATCAATAAGGCACTTTCAATTCAAGTCCATCCGAATAAAGTAATTACATTTTATTTTGTTCTATCTAAAAAACGGATGGAAAATTTTCATACGTCTAATCTTCATTTTAGAAACAAGCGGAAGAACTGCATCGTCTTTACCCAGCTATTTATAAGGACCCAAACCATAAGCCAGAACTTGCCATCGCTTTGACTCCATTCGAAGCTCTCTGCGGTTTCAGACCCATCTCGGAAATCAAAAGATTTTGTAAGATATTACCCGAGCTATGTACTGTCATAGGTGAAAATAATGTAACCGAGTTGATGAGCTCTGACGAGGCTCATTTGCAATCTGCTTTGAAGAAATGTGTTCAAAGTCTTATGACGTGTAATCAAAAAATGGTTTCCATGCAACTGAACAAACTACTTGAAAGATTATCTGTCTTGGGTAACAGTGTATTTAATTTCTTATCAATTTGATATTATTTCCGGCCTTTGGTATGAGGGAATATTTTGTTTTCAGAGCCTGCTGTAAGGCAAACGATGAACGCCAATTTACTTGAACACCTTCATCTAGAATTCCCCGGGGATGTGGGATGTTTTGGAATATACCTGTTCAATTTTATAACTCTACAACCTGGGGAAGCAATTTACCTTGGTGCTAATGAACCACATGCATATTTATCTGGAGGTTGTCAATTTTTTTAAAATAATTATTCAATCAAGAATATAATTTTAAGAAAAGAGTTAATGTTCTTTTCGTTCATTTTGCAGATTGTGTAGAATGTATGGCTTGGTCAGACAATGTGATTCGAGCTGGACTAACACCAAAATTAAAAGACGTACCAACATTAGTTGAAATGTTGTCCTACGTATGCCAACCAGGCTCAACTAAACGTTTCCAACCTAGTCGAGAGGATGAATGCACGGAAATATTTCGTCCTCCTGTGCCAGATTTTGCCGTAGCTAAAATAACTGTAATCAACATTACAATGTCACTTCAACTTGTAAGACTATTGTTAACGTGAAATTTACGTTAGTTTTATATTCCAGACTCCACCAGGGAGATCGACATACAACCTCATTCCTCGAAATACTGCAAGTATTTTGATAATCATAAATGGAAAAGCTGAAATTGAGCCTGGAAAAGTTCTCAATCGCGGTTCAGTAGTGTTTATCGCAGCGAATCAGAAAGTTACGATCAAAATTTTATGTGGATGTCATCCCATGTTAATGTTCCAAGCTTTAGCTAATGTTCAATAACTGATTCCATTTTGTTATATAACAAATTTTTATATATAAAATATGATTGCATTTACAATGTACAAATGTCAATTAATTTTGTATTCAGTTTTTGGTTTTCTTGCCCTGCTTATATATTGTAATTATATAAAAATTGTGAATTAGATTTCTATCAAATACATGGTGCTAACAAATTTATGTTTTTTTTTTAAATTAATTCTGATAAAAAAAATTAGTTGGAAATTTTGGAAAAAAGGAAATGTACAACTTTTTTTCATCACAATGATTCAACAGTTTATTACTCAGTTTATTTACAAGATGTTGGAATAGTTTTCGTCTTAATCTTCTCTCAGTTAAAAATTTGTATAAAAATATAAGTCTATTCACAGTCACGTTAATCCGTACTTTTCCCAGCTTTTTCTTCGGTTTGGTTTGCATTTTTGTAACACCGATATTCCGGTTTCAGTTCCCACATATTTCTGTGCGGATTTTTCAAGTTATAATTACAAACTTCATTAAGAATCTCTTTCAGATAAACCTGAAACAAAGTATGAACGGTTAACAAGATATTCACTAGCAATTAAAATCTCAATCCGAAAGATTAAATAACCAAAATAATACTTACAATAGGTTGCTTTGTAATTTTTACTAAATCCCTAATGTTATAATACTGATGTTTCTCGAATGCTCCGAACAAAATTTCAAGCACAGCCTCTTTGTCGTCTCGCATTTTCTTCCCTTCGGCTTTTTTCTTTGCCTCCCATTCAATCTGAAATAAAGAAACAATGAGTTAATTACATCACATTCAAATATCAAGATGTTTTCCATACAAAATAAAAATAATTGTGATACTAACGTTATGTTTATGATCAGACACCGGTTTATAGTTTTGAACAATTTTATCCAATTGTTGAACTTGTCTTTGAGGCACAGATGCACGTTTTATACTTTGCTCTTTCAGTTTCATGTAACACCTGTCAGCTAAAACAAAAAGAACGTTTGTTACAAATCAAGTTTTTGTCAAAATAGAAATCATATCACAAAATTAACAAGATTTAATTACCATCAGGTCTACACTCCAGTTTCTGTACTATTCTCCCTTCCATAGCAAGTTTTTCAGTCTCAGGAACAATAGCATCCGAGTTATTTGAAGCTGAAAAAAAAATTCCATTCAATAAATTGTCTCTTAATGCGATCTAGTTTTTAAGAACATAATCATTTTAATCTGTCATAAACTTACGAATGGAACGACTGAAAACTCCCAAAGTCTGGTGGGTGACGGTAGAAACATCTAACCTATGTTGCTTAGGGATCTCTTCCTCGTTAGGTTCTTTCAAAGCTAAAACACCTTCTGATAATTTCAAAGAAACCTCTGCTCTTTGCTTTGGATTCCTACAAAAAAATGTTCAATTAATTTTAAGAACCGCATAGCCAGTATGATTAAAAAAGTAAGAAAAATAAAAACAAACAAATGTTTAATTTACTTTATCTCATGAGTTATCAAAATGTTTCTGGATTTTAAAATATTTCTAAATTATGATAATTATTTTAAAAGTGTGGTGTGTTTGTGTTTAACAAAAGTGTAAAAAAATAATAACTTACTTTGTTATTTTGAGCTTGGCAACTTCTATGTTCGCCGGAGCCTTTTCCCATTTGTTCGCAATATATTTTGGAATTTTCACTAACCAAACACCGCGACTGGCATTGCTCAAGTCTAACTCCCTCTCGTTATGACCGGTATTTTTATGACTTACGTTGTTCATTGTGACACAAAACGACAAACAACTGTTTATGATCACACGATCTTGTTTGTTAGTTATTACAGGTTTAACTGTCCAACTATGGCAAGAGCATTGCTTTTTATCTCACCTTCATCCCATTCCTACCACCACCATTTAAACATGCGCAGTATGCACTGCGCATCATGCCTTCTGGTAGGGATACTCGAAGGCGCATTATTTTGAAGTTTACCAAATCACAACCCTCCGTGATAAAGAAGGTGTGACCATATTGGTCACACTTAGGTGTAATTAAAAATACCTAAACCTAATAGCAAATCATATTTAGTGAATAATAAATAAAATAATACGCAATGTATAATTTTCTCTTATTTTCAGTAAGCAGTAATTCAGAATTACTAAGTTTATATACATGTATTTATAATAAATAATTAAATGTTTATAATCTGTTTAGTTTAAACTTTAAGTTTATTTGCGATGTAAAAAAGTTTAACTACAGTTCCAAAGCTCTTAGGAAATTTAAATACGCAGCCGAAGTTTTAACCACCTGAAAAATATTAATGGATAAATAAATGATGATGATTTTATAGGTTTTCCAATAATGGTAAATTGATTTACTTCAGTGAATCCTTGCAAGGAAATGTCAAACATTTTAGCTGCCGTTAACACGCAAGGTTTCTGAGTTCGTGCAATCACATATATGAGGATAATTGTAACTTTTTTCTGATAAGAAGACCAGTCCAAGTTGTAAGCTGATTCGCCAACTCTTAAGCTCTATGATGCAATTAAAATGATTTCAGAAGTTAAAAAATAAATTTTAATTGATCAAAAAGAATGGACAAATTAAAAAATCATCACTTCTTCCTTCAGTCTGTCTCCAACAAATGAAAGAATGAACACGTTTACGTATATGGACGTCATTAACACTACATAAGTTCCAGTTCCAAGCAAATTATTTTCATCCCAATCCTACAAACATATATTCCTGGAAAGGTCTTTTTTGACTAACTGATAAGACCAATTGATAAATTTGTTTTTAATAGCTATTACAATCACAGTATAACATTATAATTAATGACCATCCAAATTTAAGAAAAGATTATAGTTTTTAGTATCAATTAAGAAAACCGAAAACAAAATTTGAGTTTTGAAGAAAATCATTTTTATGGAAAGTTTATGGGCTCTCTTTGAGAAATATTTTAATGTTTCACTGTGATATCAATATTAAATTATCAAACACAAAACTATTATAGGTACTATTATAATTCCATATTCCAAGAAACACAAGATAACAGTGCTGCCTAACATTTCACAAAGGAACACCAAGTTCAATGCTTTTTCAATTTTTTCAGAGTATCTGTAAGAACAAAAATAAAATCATCCCTTGTACATGTGATTCACAGGGAGTTGAATTTCACCATCACCATCATACTCAATCGCTTGCATATGAAATTTCACAACTTTTTTCAGCCTGGGTAGTAAATGTTTTGGATCTTCGTTCACCAAGCACTCCATTTGTTTAGCAACGACATCAAAAAGGCTGCAACAGTGCATCACCATTGAAGCTATCATGCTATAAACGCCACAGTTGACGGACAAGATAATGCTGCTGATGAAAATTTGTAAGACGAATACAAATTGATACAAGGGCGGGTCTTCAGGAATGAAAAAAAAGTAATCGCACGGGTAAGGCAGGGGTATCATTGTTTCGTTTCCATATGATTTTGGAATTCTCGGGGCTACCAGCGGCATGATGATATGATAAGGCAAAGCACCGCCGTAAGACAAACTCAAGTACATGACGGTAAACATTCGACCGATCTTTGCATTTTTCACCATTATCGCACGGTCTTCTTCACTCTCGACATCTCTGTAATTTCTTTCCATCTCTTCTAGACAGAACCGAATGTCCTGCTTGTTTATTATCAGGGTCCAAAATTTGATTACTCCTAAACTAGAGAATACCTAAAAACATGAACAATAAATTTAAAAATAATCGGCAAAATAACACAAAAGCTCTAAGTGAAAATAAAAAAGCGAAAGCCAACAAAAATATAATAAAATAACGACAAATAAATAAGATAACGGGAAAAATCACCTGCGCTGCTATAACTTTCATAAGTTTTTTCAAATCCTCGGCATCTAATAATGTGTACGAGAAATGTGGCACCAACAAAAATAGCATTAGACAAAATACGAGAGCCACATGAACGTATGTACGAAAACGAGCAAACGGACTTTCGTTCCCATAACGTGGCCATATTCCAATCGGAGTTAATAATCTGCGCGCCACAACCACCACAAAATCTGTATCTGATAAATAATTTTCATTTAACATGTTTCTTTGAGGTTGTCATAAATCGGGATTGACTGAAACAATTTAGTTGTAACATTTTTTTCTGTCACATGTAAACGGAATTCTGAACGATGATTCATCATTTATTAGGTTGTGATTCGAAGTTCGGGAAAGTTGCTAAAGTAGGAAATAAGTTGTTATGGTAATAGTTCGTAAATTGCACAAATTATGATTACACAAAATGGAAGACAAAGTTTTTCTATTGAGGCTTATTTTCAAACTTAATGCGATAATCACTTTGATACTGTGAGGTTTATGCAGTAATAGGATTATCAAAAATACAATAACTTGTTTGTTACAGTGGCTCCGAAAGTTCATTTTGCTTTTTCAAATGATTTATCCTGTATAACAAAGATAATATATACCTGCAGTGAATTTCAAGAACCAGTTAAGTATATTTATTTAAACACAGATATATTTTTACTATTTTAGAATAGCCAATTACTTTTAATACGAAAAATGGAAAGTTATCAAAAATGCATACAATTTTACAAATCATTCATTTCACTTTGTTCCATAAACTGACGAAGTACAGTAAAATATGAGCCTGATGTTCTCAAGACCTGTACAAAAAAAATCAAAATTAATAATTCACATTTTTTCTAATATCCCTAACGAAGTCTACTCAATTGATAACCAGCAATGTTCTTGAAATTTTTTCAATTCAAAATACCTAAGTATTATCTTAATCTTTTATTTTATATTGTGTTTGCTGGGCTATTTTAAGAACAAAACCATAGGACCTTTATTCGAGGAAATTAAACTACAATGCTGTAAGCAAGAACTTAATTTCATGGTTTCAATTTCTATAATCTGTTTTATAAGCCTAAAAACCCAAACAAGGGAAAATACATCACATACAAGCTTAGATTAATCTTCAACTTAACAACATGAGCATATCTCAGAATGTCTATTACGAAAAAATTTTATATTTCTTGGTAACAAATAAATCTGACCGAACATTTTAGCAGTTAACAATTACAATATAATCAGGTACAATATATTGTAATTTGATTTTTGTTCTTATTGGCCTTATTTAACTTGTATAAGAAAAACCCATTGTGTTTTGGGTAGATTTTTAATCCTTATTCACCTTACTCTTTAGAGTAAGATAAATAAGATTAACTAAAGTTACTTACCCAGGTAAATATTTGATGAGACATAACTCCAAAACTACCCATGTGTACAACACTCGGATAATTTGCTCTGAATATAACAAAAGCCAATGAGGTGCGAAAATTTTTCCCATTCTTATTAAAAGCTAAGGAGTGCCACTTTGAATGATAAGCAGCATCTTGAACTTCTATACTGCTAAATCTTATTTGATCAGATGAGACAGTAAAAAAATATAATTCAACAAAACTTCCGATTACGTATTCGCCACTCAGGATCGTTCGTTGGATCGACGTAGAAGCACCCTGGAATCAAAAAGTTCCATACAACAAAGACATGTTATATGAACTGGTAAAACGTGCGACACTTATGAAAATAATGCATTTAATTTTAATTTTATATGATGTGATTAAAATAGTTAAATAAAATAATGGACACACCAATATTAATTGAAATCCGGAAAAACAAATTTGCATCACAGAAGAGAAGACTTGAACAAACATGATAGATTTGTATAAGTAATCAATTTTATTGACATATTGAATGAGAGTTTCATGTTCCTTGATGCATCCTATAAGCTTTTTATAATACAAGTCTTCGGTCTCAGTGTAACTCTCTTTTTTATCAGTAAGCTGATCAAACTCGCACAATGTCTCGAACCGATGTTTCAAAATATCAAAATAGGCTGCAGAGTAGACATTTATTGTGAATAAAAATATCGCACTGGCTATGAACATTACTCCTACATAGAAGGTTGATATTACCTAAGAAAAAAAAATTTTAACTTTTCATCAAAAAAAGCATTTGGTTTTGTACTTTCAGCCTTATAACTTACTTGAACTAACATTACCCACTCATAGTATGGCGATGTCGTATAAGGAATCAAATCAAAATACCATCTGAAAACAAGCGTTCGCTCCGATTCGTCTCTGCCGATATTTTCTGAAATTCATCAAGACACGTTTTTATTATAAATAACTGAATTATTCAATGATAAATAATTCTATAATCTTTTTCAAATTTAGTTTTAGTTGAATTTGACTTGTTTTACTTCCCTTATATAAATTTGATTATTCAACTTACCACAAATGGGTATAAAAATATAATGCCAAGTAACACCTTGAACTATAAAAATTAATATGGCACATCGAGGGTAATTAGTTTCATCACATTTTTGTAAGATCTGCAAGTGCTCCTGCTTGTAATTCCTCCGTAGAAAGTAATTTTGTGTGAACATTATAAAATCCAGCACATCTTTACGATTAAAAAAAAATACCAGAAGTTTTGTAAGTTCTGCATATGTTACACTGACACATGGAATCACATATACAATTTCCTACTCAAAAATAAACAATATAGTATCCTTAATTGAACAAATGTCCTTCGAAACTTACATAGAAATTGTTGCGCTGAAACCAAAAATCGAACGTCATAGCGAAGGATGATATGACCATCATATTGATAGCCAGAAGTAACACGGAATCTGCGAATATTTTTTCCCCCGGTGTGTCAGGGGGCCACATACCGAGTAATCGCATGAAAAACTTTGTCATTTTTTGGCATTTGTGATTTTCGATGGTACTGGAGGTTTTTTTCATTATCTACTTTTGGACGTCACCAAAAAAAAAAAAATAGAGGAGTTATGTCGAGGAAAACACCGTGGACTAATGTATGCCTACAAGTGTTCATCATATTCTAATAGCACATAATTTTTGTGCAGGGACACTTTCATCATATCGATCTTTCAGAGTGGCGAAATAACTGTTATTTAGCACTGATCTATGATATTTTATTCAGTGCTATGATAGATATGAATTATTCAAATACTGATGACCCGAAAAATGTGACTTTTTTCCGTAGTCGGACGGATTTTTTGATACAGAGATATACCGCAAATTATAGGGAAACATAACAATTGAAATAAGCTGTAACATTTAAATTAAGGATTAATTTCAATTTTTTTAATAGACCCTTTTTTCGCGACAGTTTAAAGTGAAAATTCGGAAGTTGGTAAGTTGGGTATATTAATTCGAACTCAGTTCCAAGCAAATATGCTGGGCCTTTCAAAGACGCACTTGAAATTACGTATTTCAAATTAAGCTTCAGATTGCTAAAATTTGTAATGTGATTTTACAATTCATACATTATGAAGTGCGATTTGATGAAACATGAGCAGCACATTTGTTTGCAAGTAAGATAGAATATATGTTAAACTGCTTTTTTACTTTATTTCAGTTTATATTATACAAACTAAAACATTATTTTATATTCAATTTTTTTTGAAAATGTCATTAATAAATACAAAAATACTTTCTAGAAAATTATATACATTTCGTCTATGTCACAGTTTTGAGCAAACTAATGAAAGCAAAAGCTCGATTCATAACCTGGAACCAAAAAATATAAGTTTTCAAAAGATTATTTTTTAGTATTTACTTATTTTCGGACTTGACTAGTGTCTAACGAAAAAAAACCAACTTTGCAAAAAAAGTATTTTATAACTTACTTCACAAAAAGTGTTCATTGAAAGTACTATGATTTTTATAGTAGAAAGTTTGCGAGGATATTGGCTGATAAAAATGACTATCCAACAGTTTCTTATTCGCGGATACTGAATATTATACCAGTTGGATGCATTCATTGCTTTTCCAACGTTAAGACTCTAGAAAGAAATTTTTATTTTCATTTTTTTTCATAAAGATTAATCTTGAAAAATTGACTGTTTTCGACACTTTAGCAACTTAGACACGGAAATACGACATACTTGCTCTTGAAGGTGTTCGCCAAGATAACAGTAGATAAAAAACATAAAGGAACTATTGATCATTCCATCAATCAAGTAATTAAAAACGTTCATAAAATTATTTTCTTTCTGAAATTTTTGAAACTTTTTGTACAGAACAAGTAAAGGAAATTTTATTATATACCGACTGTAAAGTCTTTTGTATCCACACTTTTTTATGATTTCCAAACATTTTTAATAGGTATTTGCAATTATTTCAAAATACTTTTAACAAAAACCAAATAAAACAAAAATATATACTCAAAAGAAGAAAGATGCGGTTGCTAAAAAAAGATTTTTATCCAACTTAAAAAACATGGTTCAACCTTTTGGGATCAAGAAGTCATAAGTGGGCGTGTAACCCACATACAAAAGGATCTTAAGAATTAAAACAAATTCAATAAAACGAACAAAATTATCAATATTCAAAATTACCGTTACTAATTGAATAGCACAGATGCAAATTCCGTTTATACAATTGACCCATTCTGTAAAACATATGCTATCATATATCTGATCAGCCAAACTCGAAAATCTGTCACAAAATAAAGCATGAGCTTGTAATTATCCTCCGTCATTATTCGCACTCAACGTGAAAAAGAAAAGAGTTAGAAACAAAACGGAATTATAAAATAATAATCCACCTAATCAGATGGATATGCCTCTTGATAAATCTAGGAAAATGGTGTATCATATAGTTCATTTCGGTTGCTCGTGTGATTTCAAACGACTTGATTTCATAATTTAAAACTTCGTACTGTCCACCGACATGAGTTATAAGACACACCGCCATGGACAGCGTGCTCATCATAATGGTGAGGCCGAAAAAGCAACCAATGGTTTGTATAGTTGCCAAATAAACATAGTACGGAGGACGGTGAACGTTAATCAAAACGCCGTCTCCTGGGAACGTTAAGGGATAATATGTTTGATTATCAATAATACGTCTCTCCTCCGTCAAACCTTTAAAATCCCAACCAATCACCCCAATGTACATAAATGTTACGCAGACGATCATCAAGGATCGTCCCGTCCCGATACTTTTGACCATAAGTTTTTTGTGTTCGGCTTTTGCTTCTTTCCAATCGTGGTGAACTTCCTGCAATAGTGGGATCATTCGATACTTGAGGACGTGAAAGAGGATAAACTTTGTGAGTGAAGATCCAAAGTATATAAGAAACGAGATGTTCAGCAAGAACACATATATTGGTTTCTTGATGAAGACAATTTCTAAAAAAATAGGCACGATGAATAAAACCATTGTGACGAAGGTTATGAGATTCAATAATTTGGAACCCATGTACTTGAGTGACAATTTTTTTGCCATGTGATCCTCGGGCCATGATCCGGTAAACCGTAATATAATTCGACTGATACCCACGGCATAATCATAGTTGGCTTTGATGTACTTGCTCTTCGTTTTTTCAACTTCCATATTTAATCAATGATTTAATTTAAGACAAATTTTTTGTACTCGATGTATTGACATTACATTTCATCCTTTTGTTCGGTTTGCTCATCTAAAAACCACCAAAGACGCCAATTCTGGCTTCCAATTAATGTTAAACAAATTAGAATGTGATCTGGTATTACAGTGTGTAATTGCTGACTTACATAATTTGACTAGTCGCATAATTGCTCACTCAGTAATATTTATTTTGATAATTCCGAAAACATGAAAAATAATTGAAGAATTATGTACAACCATTCAGAAACTACTTCAATATTTAGCAGCTTTTTTGCTTCTGTATATTGTCAATTTTCTATGCGCACACCAAATATTGCGTACCTTTCACATCATATAATTTGATATTCATGGTTTATCAAATATTCATAGTTGTGGCTGATACTGTATTTGCAATTACACGTTGCATCGGTGCAAAAGTTTTTCTTAACTATAGCTTGTCGTATTTCTGTTAGTTCGATAAGAAAAAAATGTTGTTCATTTTGCGATGGACAAATGAAAATTAAAATGAATGCTTCTAAATTACTAACTGTTTCTTTGAAATAAGAATGGTACAAAAGTTTACGTGGGAAAATAAAAGAAAATGTATAATTTGTAGTTTGATATAATATTATAATAAAGAGACGATAATTCATTTTTTTGCATTCATACTTGACGATATACTGAAACGATAAGTTTACATCTTTTTTTAAATTACAATTTTAAATGTTTGCAATATACAATATATGTACATCACGCATGTTGCAAAATTATACAGATATCAGGAGAAAGGACAGCTGAACGTTATTTGAAAAAATAACTTTTAAGGAAAGTATTTCTTTTCTGTATTACTGTATTATATAAAACTGTAGACTGACTATAATAAAAACAGCTTTACAATATGCAAAATCGTGAGTAATAGCAACACAGAAATAATTTACAGTGACCGTTTGACGATACGACGTACAAAACAGTGACACTGAATATTTGCTACGAAAAAGACTTTATACTTTCGGCATTTTTGAATTTAAAAAATTCAAAATTCACAGTATTTATTTCCCATTCATAAATTACAGGGAAAGAGAGAACCAGATTCAGTCTTCAGAGATATGTTATGACTGTGATATACGATTAATAATTAGTAATTAATAATAATAATTAATAAATGATAATTATTCATTAATCATTATAATAATATATCATTCATCATATTCCTCTCACTAATTACACTGGAAAAACTTAGAATTCATCTCATTAACAATGAAATTTCAATAATCGTATACGACACGTTTAAATCGTGGGTTCGTCTTAGATTTCAAAAATAGTCATATGTGACTATTCTAATCCCTTTGCCGTTGAAGCGAAAATGATCCACATTTATTTTACAGTTCTCTAAATGTGTGTGAACCAATGGGATTTGGCGAAATATTCTCTGTCTTTTTACTAGAGTGAAGTAGCTATAGTAGTATGCAGTGTTTATTGGCTTTCACACTTTGAGGTTATGTAAGGGATCCTTGTGATGTTAACGACAATGAGTTAAGAAAAGAAAAAACCATTGATATATATCTCCGCCTCATAAAATTAACAACTCGTCTCAAAACAAGTGAATTTTCAGTATTAATTTGATTTCAAATTACAAGATCCAAGTCACAAAAAAAAAACAAACAAAATAAATTAAGACAAAAATTAAATGAAGTTTTTTTTAATCATCGTTTTCAATTTACAAAAATCGTTTTTAGTCTTCCAAAATTAACTGATCAGATGAAAGTACATAATTAAAATTTACAGAACAATTTTACAAAACAATACATTGAATCGTATTGTAATGATTGGCAACTAACATTTGTATTGAATGGAAAATAAAACTAGTAAGATGAAAGAATTTTTACATTTTTATTTATCGAATGTAAAGAGTAATATAATTAAAAAAGTTATTAGCATTGAGGCTTCTTTCTGAACGAACATCCTTCTGTGAGACGCGCTTTTCCGCCGGTGGGTGTGCACAAAATGGTACGGCATCCGTCGCATTCCACTGGTTTTTGCGCATGTGAAAAGATGGTTTTGATCGCATAGCACCCTGGGCATTTCACATCCATGAAGTAACTATTTGGTTTTTGGACCAGCCTCTTCAATTTGTGTTTCCTCTTTTCCTCAGCAGGATGGGGGTGCAGAAAATCCTTCGCCAATGGCATTTTGCTGAAAAATACAAACAATTTAGTTAGTTCAAGTCAATCATTTCATATTTAATATTAACGGACAAATTAATTTCATGGGATATTTTACAATTTTTTAATCCAAAATTCATTTCAGAGTTTTACATTTTGCAATCAAGGTATTTAATACTAGACTAGAATTGTTAAAGTATAATTATTAGGGAAACATTATTTCACAACTTTATGCAAAATACTAATCACAACTATAACATTATTTTACAGTCAACATACTCTAAAGGACCACATAAAAATATTACAAAAAATTAAATAAAAAAAATACATAAATAGTTATTTATAAAATAATCACTCAAATAAGGAACATCTCTAAAAGCATGAACATGAAATAATATCAAGTGTTGATTTTCTGACGTTTCAACGTTTTTAATATAATTTTCAATGAAAAGTGATATTTTCCTGATGAAATTCTATTCAAATAACCAATATGCTAGCAAACTGTCCCAGTTGTACAGTGAAAAAAAGCACCTCACATGCAAACTCTCTGTTCCCACAAGGTTTTATAACCTATCCAAACGTTGCCGTACATCAAAAAGTTAAATAAACACTAGCATTTATCGTGACTCCCTTCTGTTATTTCAAAAATGTCAAACATAGAAATGATTTAGGAATGAAGATGAATAATTGATCTTGAGACAAATGAATTTACAAACAAATACATGTTGAAAACAGTAAAATGAAATGTTTTTAAAAAAACATTATGTGCTCACAAGCGCAAGCATGACTCGGTCACAGAAAACGCGAGCCTGCCACTTTTTACGGAACTTAACGTACCAAAATTTATACCTTATAAAAGTTAACAACAAACCGAACGTAGATTTGATCAATATTTACCTGTTTTAATCGTTGTTTCTCCTTAAATTCGATTTTTGTTACTTCAGCCACGTGCACGGCCTAAGAAGTTACACAGAAAAGACCCATGGATGCTAAAAGTTACTAGCTTCATGAGATACGTCCCCAACGAGTAGCTTTGCTCGGGAAAAGTTTGATTGGTCACAAGTCACCCTAGATGGCGCTCTCGTCGGGGCGACACGCACCGACACCACGGGCGTTGTTCGTCAATTCAGCTTTTTGTTCGATTTTTTTCCCCTCAGGTCTTGTTGATTGCACGATTAATAACAAAAATTTATACAACAATATGACACGATTTATGGTTGTTGTAATTTACAAAAATGTTAAATTACAAAATGTTAATTAATCCGTTTGATAAAGGAGCGAAACAGGTTGGCGCTTGCGCAGCTTCCGATATTCATCTGGTTTCTTTTGCACAAGGCGAAATGAGCAAAACAAGGAGCGAGAGAGAGGGACGCAAGTTTGACAGGAGATGCGCGCGAGAGAGAGATCGATTTAACGCGAGGTGGGGGTGGAACGACAACTAACTAAAAAGATCTCAGGGAGTTGTTGAAAAATGGCAACGGATATCGAGGAATCGGACAAGATTTCGACGAAAAAGCAGCGCACCGTGCTGTTGCAAGCGAGCCCCTCGAACGAAACGGTTAGTTGCATTATGTTTTAATCGATAGCAAGCTTGTAGCCTCGATTCCGTGAGTGCAAAGCGACAAAAACGAGCATCCTTTGTCGAGCAAAAAGTCGGTCGATTTCACGGACAAATTTTGTTATTTTAACTCTTTCCGTTTTCTTTTAACCAATCTGATGGCCAAAAATTGTCACACCCGTCTTTCCGATTTGTTAATTTATTAATTTCCATTTTTATTTTTAATTATTGATGAATGACAATTGTACAATATTTGCATGAATGGGAACAGCTGATTAGTGTCAATATTGTTTTCATTTTTGTGATTAATTTTTGTTTGTCAACAATCATGACTACAAATTATTTTATTGGTTTAGCCAATCGAAGTATCATCAAACAATAGTATCCAGTAGCAAAAAAAGAAATTTTATTATTTAAATTTGCATTATTTTATTCTGTCATAAATGTTATGATTTTCTGGCAGGCTCAATGGTTTAAAAGAATGCTGAGAACTGGTTGTAAATTTTTCTATTAAAAAGCAATCTTTCTTTGAAAGTCTAACAAAATCAAAATGTTGAAAAGTGATAGATAATGTTGTTTATTCATTTTTAGAGTTCACAAAACCCAGGACCAAGCAGTAGTTCAGAAGAAAGTTCGGACGAAGAAAAGAGAAAGAGACTTCGCGAGTGGCAAGAATGGCAAGTGAGGAAAGCTTCGGAAGACAATTCAGTCAACGAGCTATTCTCCGCAATCACCAATTCGTATTTTGCGTGCGAACAATTTCAGAAGGACTTAAACCTGGAGCAAGCGGTTCTAATGGCAATACAAAATCACGGTTTAGTCTCCCAGCCTGAAAGATTTGAGGACAATTTTTTCATCGACTATCGTGCGTTTGAGAGACGTACTCCTTTTTATGTTGAACAGGCGGATGGAACCGGTGCCCATAGTACATCCATGGTCGAGGAACCAAATTCCGACCGAGATCAGATCTATGACAATGACCAACAGCAAGACTTTCTTTTAGAGCAAGCGGTTTCCGAGGCGATAAAGAAAAAAGGACTCACCGCGCTAACGGTAGATTATGGATGAATCTTTCGTCCTTGCAAATAATTTACGTTGTTTCCGAAACGCTTAATAAAACAAAATTAATATTTCATTTCAACATTTCATGCTTACAATATCTCGTACTTTGAAAACAAAATCTGGCACGAGATATTTTAGCAACTTTTAAAACATTTATGTCATTCAAAGCGAGCATAACGAACAAATTTTCATTTAAGTAATAGCTACTCAAGCTATGAGTATTCAAATCTTTTTGCTAAGAAATCATCGTTTCTTTAAAATCTGTAATCATTACTTTTTTTATTCAATGATTCAAACTGAATTATAAATATGATTGTGAAAAAATTGTACATATAATACTGTAAAAATATTATGTATCAGATATAACGAAACAAACTTCGGTATTGCATATCTGCAATATTATTATTTTAGTACCGTACGTGTCATAAATAGAAATATTGTTAAATCAAAAATTAATTATCATTGCAGAAAGATTTCAGAGCTAAGGATAAATTATATATAGAAATAGTAATTCAATATCAAGCTAAAGAAAAATTGTATTGAAAGGGATGAGTGTGTGGCGTCAATACACTATGCAAAAGCAGAAATATTTTTTTGACAACCAGGAAATTTTATATTCGGCACGGTTAATATTTTTGCGCTAGTGCCAACTAAACTGATTAAATATAAAAGCTTTATCATTTATGTTATCATGTAGACTAATATTACATATTAAAGCATTTATTTATATTTTATTTATGTTAACGAAAATTATGATTACTCAAAATATAATAGTTTGTAGGTTTTTTTTTTCATCATAATGATTCTAATATATTATGATAATTGTGATAAATTAAATGTTTCAGTGTTTTTATTTGTTTCTGAATCATAAACTTTTGTATTTGTGTTTGAAATTGTTTAAAAATATATTTTAATCAAGATTCAGTGAATTTTAAATCATTCCACAACATAGCAATAATGTCTTTTTTTGTTTCAATCATGTAATAAAAATTGATTTAAGATGATAATTTTCAGTATTACATTGATATTTGACATAGTAGCAAACGAAAGAAAAAAAAAGTAACGAATCTGCATAGTGAAGTATTCAATTTAAAATCTCAACGGTTTTTGAATGAACTTCAAAGTGCCATTATAATAATGAAATATGGTTTTATATAAAAAAAAATATTATAGATAAAAGTATTCAAGATTATTCATGTACGCTATTTCGTTTAAAAAGAAGTATGAATTGTAATGAATGTAAGATGTTTAAGGTTCCTATCATATAAAAATTTAAACAATACGATTCATGTATGATTCATATCGATAATAATAAAACAAATGAAATGTATCTTTACAACGCTAATATCAACGCCTAATATCATTATTTAACCCCCCATATTCAGTTAGAAAACATTTAGAACTACAGAAATGAAATTTGCTTGGTAAATGGAAATAAATTGTTATCATACTTTACAAATGTTTATTATATGTGAATGATTCTTAATCTTAGTGTAAATTCGCATTACATTTTTACGCAAGTTGTCTCTATAAATATAAAAATTTATATAAAACACCGAATTATGATTAATTGTTCAAGGACATTTTCGTTCAACTTGGCTTTTACCACTTTCTTCGTACTCTTGACTTGATATCCACAGCTGTTGGAAGGTTCCTATAGAAGCTAAAATTGATCCACCTATCCAAGCACCAAATCTTCTTTCAGAGCAGCCATTCGCACTGATCAATTTTAGTCTCATACTTGATGGTATTCTCACTGATAAATCTCTAGTCAGACGTTCTGGGAAACCCTACAATAATTTTGTTCGAAACGAATTAGTTCAATTTCAATTTGCATTCAAAGAAAATATGGTTATAAAAAAGTTCTGTTAAAAAACTGACTTGAATATAAGAGTTGCCACCGGTGACCACGACGCTGCCATAAAGAGCTGGCCTGACATCGACATCGCACATCCCAACACTGGTGGTCACAATGTGTCCAACACCCAGCATAGTATTTCCAACCATTCCACCTCTCATCTGTACCATGCTGGGATCAAATAATGCTTCTGGCATTCGGAATCTTTCACTTCCAAAGTCCTGTGAAAGAAAATTTTCAATGATTAAACAAATTTGACATTGGACAAATTGAAGGTTTCAATTGAAAATGAGATCACGAACTTGATGATAACCAGTTGGAAATTCGTATTGGACAGCAGGAATGGTGGACACAATTTTTTCATCATACGGAGTTTCTGAAATCTGCAGCACCGTGGCTTGGAAGTCTTGGATCAACTTTTTGACCATGTAATTGTGCCAAGATTTGGTTACTTCGGGAATTCCCTTTTTCTTTACCCAGCGAGGTTTGTCATGATCTTTAACTACTTCTTTGCTTCCAATCAAGTAAGTCGGTGACAAGTCGATGTCATTGTCCTGTAAAGGTAAATAAAAAAATATTAGATAGTCGAGTCCTTCCTTTTAAAAAACTTCTAATCAAAATTTCAAGTGAATAACTTACTTGTAAGAATTGTCGACATTGCATGCTTATATAATCTCCACCAAGTGGAGATTTAACGATAGCTTGTGTGAGCACAAAGCCATCTTGCACCGGAACAGCCGAGGTGTGGGTCGCTCCACTGTCCACGACAATGCCAGTGGCTCGACCATTTGAGAACGCAGCAAGGACGGCATTCTTGACTAAGAAGAATGCTGGGACATTGTATTTCTCGAACATCAATTCCGTCAGTTTTTCTCGTTTGCTACGAATGTTCCAGGGCGACTCAGAAAATAAAACTGGATGGTACTCGGCGTTGGACTGAATCACCTTTGAATACGTGTAATCTAAAACCTGTAACAATTCATTTCAATCAATAAATTATTTTTAACAAATTGCAAAAAATATTTACAATTGTATACAAATTTTTCGTTCGTTACCTGTTCAAAATGGTCCCAATCGTCAATCATGCCGTCCTTCATGTAACTAACAACCTCCATATTTTTCCTTGGTACGTGCAACTGTGTTGTGTCTATAAAATACTTGGGCCCAGACTGTGTAATATTGTTATCAGGTTTTTTGTCGTCAATGTCCATTGGTTCAACTTTTGTTGCCGTACTGTTTCCATCATCTGCAATGCCGACGACTGCTGGGATCTCAGCCTTCGGGGTGTCTTCCTGGGCGTAACCCACACGCAAAGAATGGTGCCCCAGGTCGAACACCAAGGCACCAATTTCGTCTCCTCCATACAGCATCCCACCGGACATCTTGATTCTTTATTTTTGTTCCTCGTATAATCTAAAATAAAACTCAAGTTTCATAAACCATTCTAAACTTGACTTGACTGTTAGATGTAAACAGACTATGCTCCAAAATGATAAACATTAAACAAGAAAAATACGAAAACAAAACAAATATTTTATTTAGAAAATATGGGACGAAAATTGTTCCAGATCGAATTTTGACTGCATACTTTCATAATTTGGATGATTTGAAAAGTAACTTGATATTGTCGTGAGCATGAAAATGCAACAATGAGCTTATAATGGAGCCAACACTGACTTAAAAACAAAAGAAAAGTACTATCAAGTAAATGATTATAATGTCCAAACTAAGTTTCAAGTTTTGGTTGATTACATCAGGAGGAGTTTGTTGTACTTACAATGATTTCGGCGTAAAGATGTCAAGTATACAAAGACGAAAGAAACTGTTAACCTAACACGGCGGAAAGACGCCGCTCTGTGTTGGTTGAGTTGCTTAACCTATAATGCACATAACCTTAAAAACTCAGATCACCAAAAACAAACTTCTTTTATACCACTTTCCACCAAACTTACAAAATAGAATAATTATCGTAAACTGTACGAAATTTTAGAGCAAAATATAATGCTCGAAATTGTGATGATTAATATTTTTTAAATTAATTTTTGTTTGTGTTTCTGCCTTAAGAGAGCCAAAGCTTATTTTCATGTGCGACAAAAAGGGTTATGTAGTATGCGGCAGTTACACAGCGGGATGACGCGAGCTTTAAACGAAATTAAACGAAGTTCAAATGACACTAGTTATGAAATGTTTTTAATCATAAATAAAGCTGTAAAGAAAAATTCATTATATTAAAACATTGTTTTGAAATGAAACCTTTGCACTTTTTATAGAAAAATTCTAATTCTATACTTACACTTGTTTATTTATAAGCCTTTTCACTTTTCAATTTCACTCTATTGTAAATGTTTAATAAAACACTAACACTATTTCGTATTTTATTTATTTATCACTAAAAACACAGTGTTCGTTTATGTTTATCTTAAAAAGATTAAGAATTTAGTTTTCTTCCGCGCGCGATTTGTTGACGATTGTAGAATCATAAAAAACACTCACTCGATTCGGCGATCCAATGCTGACCTACCTTTCGATGATTCTCAATTTCGTTACTTTTTTTTTGTCCTGTGTGACCTTTTGGATTTTTCCATCGAGGTAGACTCAGACCCGGTGCGATTTTCCTCTGCGTATTTGCTGCCAAAATCTTGGAATTGCAATCTGATCTCATCATCAGTTGGTTATTTTTCTTCTCACTATTTTGCACTTTTAATAATGTTATCACTAATTAAATAATTCAGTCGATGGATTCACAAAACAATCACTTTAAATGATAAACTACCATTAACAAACACTTGTTTCATTTTAACGGTATCTTCTCCACGAACAGTCAAAGAAGCCGACAACACTATTTTGCACTTTTAATAATATTATCATCATTGACCACTAATTAAACCACTGAGTTGATGAATTCATAAAAAAACCACGTATAATAACAAACACTAGTTTCCACATTCCAACCGTATCTTCTTCACGAACAGCAGAAGAAGCCGACAACGTCGCGAACGCGAATTGGCGCGAAACCGTACAGACGCCATCTTGGCTTGGGACAAGATGGCGTGTTGGTCGTGCGCCGCCCGTCTACTTCGTCGAGCGCTCGCGACCATTCGCGAAATTCGGCGAACGCAGTTCGCGGCAACTTGGCAGATTCAGCTCACAATCGAGATGTGTTCATGAGTCAGTTTATACAAAACGAATTATCGAACCGGCTACATAATAAGATGTGCAAAAACGTAAACAAATAAAATAACACGATTAACAATAGTTTAACCTTCAGTTTGCATCAACGATGTTATTTCTTTTAATATTTTTCTTTGCAAATTTATTTGTGTACAAACAAATAATATTTGCCTCACAAAGAAAATATATTGAATATTATAATATTGAATGTTAAACAACAATAACATAACATTGTTGACGAAGTGAAAGTCAGCGATTGTTATTTATTTTGCCGTACAGTATTCGCGAACACAAAATCGAAACGATAAAACAAAACCAAGTTTTAGTCTTTGGTGTCTCCGATTGCAGTTTGTCGTAGTTCATCGCGAGCAAGGAACGCCGACTCTACCAAGATGGCGCGGCATGCGTTTACGCGGCTTCGCGCCAATTCGCGTTCGCGACGTTGTCAGGTTCTCCTGTCGTAATTATCATTGGAAGATGCTGTTCGGAAACGGAAAAAAGTTGTTTATTAATGACAATTACTAATTAATAGTGTATTTATCAAGTCAGTGATGTGGTTATTAATTATATTCCTAAAATTGCGAATTAAGTGAATTGAAGACACTCCGATAATTGGATGATGCAATCAGATTGCCGTACCAGAAAACTCTAATCACCGAATAAGTGATTTTTTGACAATCTCGTTGATGGTAAATTCAAAGGTGACCTTGAACATTGATAACCAACAACAGATCGCAACAGGGAATCATCAACGAGTATAATTACAACGTTGGATCGCCGAACTGAGTGAGTTTTATTGTGTTTATTTTATATTTAAAAAAATCGAATCATATTTCCTTTTTAAGTTTTATCTTTTCTTAAGTGAATATTAATAAAAATGAACAAATAAAAGTGAAAAGTGAATCAAATTACTATTTACTACAAATTAAAAGTTTGAGACAAAAATCAGTATTGGTGTGTTTTGAAAAATAAATTAAAGTTGAATACGGTAAGTAAACAATTCAATAATTTACGCGCGGCGGCGTTAAACGACCGCCAGCCATATAAAGCTCGCGTCAATGTGTTGAATGCCGCACGAGAACTTTGTAGCATGTGGTAAAAAACACAAGTTTGTAAACGAAGCTTAATCATGTGTCTTTCTTTAATTTGACAGAGAGATGCTAACAACACTTTACATATTTTAGTTACGTCGAATCTGTCAAGGCGTTCAGTGCAATGAAAAACTTTCTATAATTAACATTTTAACTATTTTATTTTTAATAATAATATTTACAACTATGAGGAAAGAAATATTACGTATATTTTTGATACAATCGGATAAGAATGAAAGTGTTTTACGAACGACTTACGTGTAATCTGTGATAGATATCGTTGGATAAATTTTATTTGCAAACAGTTATTTTCAATCCGTGGATGCGTTTGATTGAAATGCTAGCAACTTGATTAATAACTAATTTTCAAGTTACGTTTGACGCAACCACCATGACTTGGTAAGTTAAATAAGTAATAATAAAAAGTTTTTATGTGAACATGTATTATCTGTTTGATTCAGCAAAGTATTAAATATCATACTTTAAGACAAACAAAATTATCGAAAATTATTGTTCTACTTTTCAGGAACCCATTAAAGAGAAAATTTATAACGATAAGGCCAACTCCTGCTGGGCCATTGATATCTTCAGCTAAAGATCGCGAATTGGATATTTTGGTACAAAAATTAATGCAGTAAGTTTCCCGGATAGAATATTGCAAATATATACAAAGGGTATCACGTTATTAAAAATTAAATTTGATATAAAAGTTAAATTGAACTAATGCTCATTTTTTCATTGCAGCTTTGAAGATATCAGCAAAAATTTGATTAAAAAGGTCAAACAGTATTCCCAAGAAATCATTACACTAGACGAGTCAGACCGTCATTTGAGTACTCATTTGAGTGAATGTGGTTTAGTTCATATCAATGATGAACTGAGAAATATAGTGGAAGATTATCACTCAGTTACAAACCAGGTTGGTTGTTCATAGCTGCATTTTTATTTTCATTTGCATTTCACATGACACAAATATTATATTTTTCTTTGTTCTCTGCCAGGTGGGGAAAAATGTGCAAAATATGAAAGGATTGTATGCAACAACATTTATGGAACCTCTAAAAAAATTCCGAGACGAATTTTTCAGAGTAGAGGCCAACTTAGCGAAGCGTGAAGAGTTGGTGACAAGCTGGAAATTGGCGTACAATCGTGTCCAAAAGCTCCAAGAGAAGAAGGACAGAATTGCTAGTAACATCGCTAAGTTGGAAATAGAAATCAGAGTTGCGGATACTATTGGAAAAGAATTGATAGAATTCCACAATGAGTTGATTTCGACATGCAAAGGAATGATCGATCGACGAATCACAATTATTAGGCCCTGCATACATGCCTTGGTGATGATACAACTGGATTATTATGGCAATATGGCAAAAATGTTCACACACTTGATGAGCGTGCAGAATCTGTCAGATTCACCCAATACCAATTTGAGGTCGGAAACAATGTGCAAAGATAAAATTACGACTGAGATGTCACGAATCAAAGATCTTGATATCATAAAGACACTTCATATCTAAAATTATGTTTGTTAAACCGTGCAATTAAAATATTTGTCCTTTTAATGCGTATAAGTGAAATGTTAAAGAAAATTATGAAATTATTTATCATTATTATATGTACAAAATCAAACCAATCATGCTAAAGTAGTTTAAACTGTGCCAACAAAAAATGATAGTTTGAATGTCATCAATGTCGAAAATAATTTTATATATGTCAGTCCAGTGGAGGTTCATTTAATGAAATGCTTCTTCATCTTATTGACAATAGCTTTCTTATATTAAAAAATTATAATGATATATTTTCATAAATAAAAATATCTATTTAACGAATAGAAATATTTATCTAAGATGGCACCATTCCCTGCCTCTTTTTCCATGACGATCCTGCTCGTCTGTTGTGATTCGCCTGGCTTGATTTGTGGGCATTCTTGAAATTTCTGTTGCTTACGACTGATTTGTCTTGCCCTTGACCTTTCGGTTTGCCTATAAACCATACAAACAAATTTTGTTACTTCCATTTGTTCGTAGACATTAGGACTATTCAATCTTATACATTTTTACCTGTAACATCTCTTTCTTGAGAGGGACCAGCGCCTCTACCGCCTCCCCCTCTTCCTCTCCTTCCTCTACTCCACATTCTTTCTTCAGCTTTTGCTCTGAGAACAGAAGGATCTTGCACAAAATGATCTGGATTGTTTCTCATGTCCTCAGCATTACCGTCCGAATCATCGTCTTCTTCTTCTACTTTGCTATGTTGACCTTTATTTTTGAAAAGAAGGACCTAAAATATCAAAGAAACAATATTAAATTTATCAATTTCTCTAAAAATTATCTAAAAGACTTGTCAAAAATTTAGATGATAACATACTCTAGGTGTTGTGAATGGTCTGTCAATCTCAACAACATCATCTTGGACTTGATTTCCAATCCCTTGATCGTCGTACGTGTCGTCATATTCGTCGTCATATTCATCGGCCACAAGATTGTATCTGTGATAAATTTCTCGATTTTGCTGGATGTGACTTTTGTCACTCATCATTTTGTTCAACCTGTCATATTCGAAGTCTCTGAAAATGTCGAAACAGTCAGTGTCAATCTCCTCATCACATTGTATTTGAATTGTGAAAATCCATACAGATATTCTCGTTACTCACTTTCTTCCCTCATCTACTTCAGCAACAGTTATGATGTTCGCAACTTTCTCACAAATTTCATCTAAATCATTTCCATTTGATTCACAGGCAGTGGATTGAGCAGAAGTCTGAAAAAATAAAAAAATAATTTCAAAATGTTTATCACACAATTTGGCGTAATCTATAAAATATTTTGAGATTGTCACACAACATACAGTAGCTTGTTCTGAGTTTATCGTTGAAGATGTACTCGGTTTTGTTAACTCTGCTGGTAACGAGTTTTCCAAAACTGCATTTATCACAGATGCACTGTTATAATTGTAATACTTGAGACATTTCTGGAACAAATTATTATTGATAAAATTTTTCTTTTCACAATGTTTTTCTGATGGTATATCTTTCGAAAATTGAGAACAAATTTGATTGTACCATTATGAATCCTTCATCCAAGTCGCACAGTATATCTTTAATTTCTGACACAGCAATCAAATGCTCTTCTGGTATCAAGACACTGTTCTTCTCTTCGGAATGATTGTTGTCGAACGAATTGCTCTCGCTCTGTGAAGTGATAGAAAACATTTTAATTTACAATATGATTTCAGTATAAAACTATTCCAATTTCTTTTGACTATAAGAATCATTACCTTGTGATTTTCTTGAACGAGGTTATTAGATGCCGATTGTGGCGACAAGATTTTATTGATGTAATCTACTTTTACTGGATCACTATGACATATGTAAGAAAAATTTGATCTTAACATCAAGTTCGATTCGTTTGAATAAAACAAAAAGTTTTAAAAGGATACATTGTCGGACATATGTGCGTGAGAATGTCAATATCAACATCAATCGGATAGTGAGAAAGATAGTCCAACATGAATTCCGACTCGGTTAGCGCATTGAAAATGAGTTCTAGAAAATGGTCCACTCGAGTTTTCACTTCTTCTTCGGGCACAGGATGGCTGGAAGAATGATACATTTTTATAGAAATAATAAAAATTAACAAATACCATTCATCTCGTACTATTTTCTTACTTAGATTCCAAGACATCTCCTACATCTTTATATAAAATCATGCGAAATAGTTGGATGACTTCAATTCTGGTAACATCTAATAAAAATTTCAACTTTCTAACTTCTTCAGAATTCTCTTCGTTCGGTGGAGTCTGAAGCCTTTTGTACATCTCTGGTATCGCGTTCGAGTACACGGAAACCATCCTACAATTAAACACAACATCTTTGTCTATTTGTTGTGAAAACAATTTTGTTTGAAATTAGAAAACATACTTCATGACGAATTCATTATTTTTAAATAATGATATCGCAGGCGGGTAATTTTCCAAGAACATTGAAACTGTTGTCACTGTGTCCAGCGTGTAGAATATTAAATCTTTGAGTACTGGCAGCGAAATCTCCACACTTGCTCCACCTCTTTCATCAAGTTTCACAGCCTCGCCAGCCAGAAAGGTTGGACAATCTTCGAATCGTTGTTCTATATTTTGAAATATCTGAAAAAATACAATCACAAAAGTGTGTCATCACCTTTCAAATCAAATATACTTTCACTGTTAAAAGTAAGTGATATTTAACCTCTGCGATGTAGGGTACAGTTGTTCTAGCGTCCTCCAGATAAAGTGGTTGCAACGTAAAAAGTGACTCCATGATTCTACTGACAACTCGTTTGTTTTCTCTACCGTACTGTTGACAGATGTCCAACATGATTGGAATAGTGCAAATAAAATTTTCATACAGCAGTTTCCCGAAGTACTCTTTGCTCATAAACTCTGTCTGACTTCCAATATTTGTCACCAGTCTTGCAAATATTATGAGAACATTTTGAAACAGTTTGTTCATAAGTTCCTTCACTTCTTTGTCTTCTGGTAAGGAGTCAAGATTGTAATGAGTCGGAGCTTCTTGTAAAAAAATGATCAAACTTTCTTTAATCTTGGAATTGTATACGATATTAGACCAGAACCTATAAAGATATCAGATATAAGTAACCAATAAATCTGACAACAAAGTTGAACAATTTCAGAAATTTAAATTAAAACTCACTTGTGAAAAGGCAAACAACGCAACCAAATCAAATCATCAATGATGTAAGTGATCAGTTCAATCCACTGCTCTCTGGCACCTATTATTTCGTTCCCATCTGGTGTAAAAAATTGGGGCGGTGTGTAGTGAAGAAAGTAACGCTTCTCTACGAAATGTTTGCTCTAAAAGAAAACAATAAAATTAATTTTGGCATAAATAAATAAATAAGACGTCAAATGTCTTATTTATTACTTCTTAAATGAACTTACCAAAGCAGGAACAGTAGTAATGATGCCATTGTTTGAAATAGTTAACTGGACCATTTCCAAAGATTTCATTTCTGGATTCTGAAACATTTTTAAAATAAATACAACATTTCCAGTCATACAGAAAAAACGTTGAGAACCAAATTTTATGCACAAAATAATGTTTACCTGAAAAACGTTGTCTGATTCAGAATTTTCCATCTTATCCTTTTTTATATAGTACGAAAAAATGTTCTTAATTGAAAATAAAACATCCAATATTTAGAATGAGAAAATTGTAGGTTAACTGAACGAGCACAGCATTCTCAGTTTTTTTGGAAAAAGTAAACAGATGATTTGTCACTAACGTTGGGAATTACACTTCTTAGTGATCCTACAAACTGAAATATCGAGTTGAATCAAGATCATGCACGTTTCGTTTTTGATTTCCACTTTCAAAACAAAATCAGGAACAACACGTCAATATTTTGCAATGCACACTTGAAAACGCCTCTTAGAGAAATAACAATTTGTATTTTTTGTTCGGCTATTTTAATTGTTGGAATTTCAAAATTGGATTTTAAAAACTATTATCAATTATTTTGTAGGTCACAACTCAACTAATCACCATATCTTTTTGAAATGATTAATCAACAATAAATGATCAAATCGAAATCTCCTTAGATTAGAAAAAATTAATTCAACAAGTTGGTAATGCTGACACCCGAGAGACAGCCTGAGAGCCAGTCAACATGGCCGACATGCTTTGACTCGAAACACTACAATCTAAAGTCACATTATTCTAGAGGATCATTTTTGTGAGCACGTTCATTTTTTGTATATACTTTTATTTATCATTTACCTCTCTACAAAGCCCATAGATAATATAAATTCACAGCTGTTCTCGTGTCAAATTCATATTGTTATGGCGGCGTGCGAGGAATATATCAAAAGTCAATTTCCTATGATCGACGATGATTTGTATCAATATGTGGAAGGTAAGTCAGCTTCACTTAACAATTGATTCACAAAATTCATCGTCTTATGATTGATCATACGTAATTCAGAATTAAATTAATGTCCCTTATTGACGAGACGTAGTTTTACAACATCTCATCGTTATAGGTTCAATATAAAACTTAACCTAAGAATTTAAATGTTAATTCCATCTGATTTAACAACTTTTCCACGTTTTCTTTATCGAATGATTGTTTTAGGTATTTTGGACAGTTCAAAGGATGATTTTGAGGATGGAGACGAAGTTTATGAAGCCATAGGGGAGGTTTTACACGAAGTCACTGACAAGTCTGAAAATGAAATTAGGTATGGGGTTTCATTCTCGCAGAAGAAATTGTTTCTCTCAACTATTAATGCAAATTTTATTACAAAATGATGTTCCGTACAACTTTTTTTATTTCAGGCGAATATGTGAGAAACTATTGCACATGTTAAAGGGCGAGACCGATAACGATCTGACGGTTACGAAAAATGGAGTTAACAAAGTTTTGGAAGCTCCAGTTCATCTGGGGTCATTGGCAGCGACACTGGACGAACAAGTTGATCAAATCAAGAGTATATGGGTTACCACCAGGGATGACGTAATGGTAAAAATCTTTTTTTTTTCAATAAAATATCTGAGAAATTGTCTTTAAATGTACATAATTAAAAATTTAGTAGAAATACAATCAATTTTTTATAATTGTTAATAAATTGTAGAAAGTGGATGCTAAAAAACTGGAAAAAGCTGAGGCTAAGTTGCAACAAAAGCTGGAAAAGCGGACAGGCGATATGAATTCGAACAAACAGAATGCTCATTCCAACGGAGTTAACCCCTCACATGATATGGCCAGTGCAAGTCAGATGATAAGCAAAAAAGACAATAGATTAGAAGCCAAGAGCGGTGTAAATAGGACACAAGATATTAGGATAGAGAATTTCGATGTTGCTTACGGCGACAGAGTGTTATTGCAAGGCGCGGATTTAACGCTTGCTTATGGCCGGAGGTATGGGTTGGTTGGTCGCAATGGTATAGGAAAAACTACTTTACTACGGATGATATCCAGGTAAATTGACAAATACTGTCAGTATACTGCAAAATAATATTTGTTAATCACGCTAATACAATTTTAATTGCAACTGACTTGTTATTTAATATTTTTAGCAAACAATTGCGGATACCATCTCACATAAAAGTATTACACGTTGAACAAGAAGTCGAAGGAAACGAAACTTCTGCCCTTAATTCTGTATTAGAATGTGATCAGGAGAGGAGCATATTGTTAAGCAGAGAAGCTGAGCTTCAAGCTTTAATCGAAACAGACGAGGGTAAAGGAAATGACACCTTGGGTGAAGAATTGGGCCGAGTTTATGAGGCAATGAGAGCTGCTGAAGTTGACAAAGCTCCAGCTAGAGCGAGTGGTATTTTGTCTGGTCTTGGGTTTACCGTTGAACGCCAGGCCTGGCCTACCAAATCGTTCTCAGGAGGTTGGCGTATGAGACTCGCATTGGCCAGGGCACTGTTCTCCAAACCAGACTTACTCTTGCTTGACGAACCGACGAACATGTTGGACATCAAAGCTATCATGTGGCTGGAAAAATATCTTCAATCTTGGCCTAACACTTTGCTTGTTGTATCTCACGATCGTAATTTCCTTGATACGGTGGGATTTCCTTTTTTATATAATATGAAATATTTATTTTTAATGATTTTGAGAAGAACAATACTAAAGAAACATTTTTTTTTGCTACAGGTACCAACGGACATTTTGTATTTACGACAACAAAAGATAGAACCGTACCGTGGAAACTATGAGCAGTTCATTAAAACCAAAGGAGAACGAGAGAGGAACCAACAGCGTGAATATGAAGCTCAGCAAGCCAAACGAGCTCATGTACAAGAATTTATTGACAAGTTTCGTTACAATGCTAACCGTGCCTCTAGTGTGCAAAGTAAAATAAAAATGCTTGATAAATTGTGAGTATTAAAATTAAATTTTGAAAATATTTTATTTTTATTTTAGAAACATCGGATTGTAATATTTTTTATTTTAGGCCGGTTCTAAAAGCGCTTGATAAAGAGAGTGAAGTGACCCTTCGGTTCCCTGATGTTGAACCTCTTAGCCCACCGATACTTCAGCTCAATGAAGTTGGATTCCGATATAGTTCCAAACCGGACGAACCATATCTCTTTTTAAATGTTAACCTTACTGCCAGTTTGCAATCCCGAATTTGTATAGTAGGAGAAAATGGTACTGGAAAAACGACTTTACTCAAATTAATCGTGGGATCCTTAAGTCCCTCCAAAGGTACCATTCATTGTCACAGAAATTTGAAGTTCGGTTACTTCAGTCAGCACCATGTTGACCAATTGGCAATGAATGTTTGTTCCGTTGAATTGTTGCAAAATAAATTTCCAGGTACGTCTTACAACATTTGTCTTACTGTTTGTTGAAATATTTTGTCACTTTGTGTACATGGCATTGTTTTAAATCGAATGTTTTTCAGGGAAACCCGTTGAAGAATACAGACGAATGTTGGGAAGTTTTGGTATCACTGGTGACTTGGCCCTTCAAACTATCAGTTCTTTATCAGGTGGTCAAAAATCTCGAGTTGCTTTTGCTCTCATGTGCGCTGCCATGCCAAATTTCCTAATTCTGGACGAGCCGACAAATCATCTGGACATTGAATCCATTGAAGCGCTTGGAAAAGCCCTCAACGTGTGTCAAGTACGTGAAAACGATATCACAATCGGTGTATCTATACGAGCTTTCAAATTGAAATAAAATCGAATTAATCATCGATTTAATCAATCGAAATCGCATATTTTTGCATCTGTCGATTTCATTTAAATACTTGAATCTGCATTCAGCCGTGCTGCGATTCAAACAATTCATCTTAATTAAGTCTTGCAGATAAATAAAATAATTCATTCGTACGTTTTTTAGGCTGGAGTTATTTTAGTTTCGCACGACGAGCGATTGATTCGAATGGTATGCACAGAATTGTGGGTATGCGGAGAAGGCTCGATCCGATGCATAGAGGGCGGCTTTGACGTTTATCGCAGGATCATCGAAACAGAATTGGAAGCACAAAAAAGTTAATAATACCGTTGGAAGGTGCATTATGATTAGTATTATGGATTGTAACTCTTATCAATTATTTATTAATCTACATATTTTAAACGGAAAGATTTAAATATTGGATGATGACCATGCTGGCAACGACGTTATATGAATCATGAGAAAATTAAAGTTATAGCAATTTTCTTTGTATTTGTTGTTAACATTTTACAATCTCATTATTATTGCAACTTCATTGAAAGTTACCTTCTACAATGAAATCAAACTTCGTTGAGAAACTTCCAGACGAAGTTTCCAATCAGCGACAATTTGTTTCCCGTCTGTAAGTTGATTTTGTAAAAAGAAATCAACAGGTTTGTCCAATCAAACATAATACTTGATTTTATGTTTTTATAACAGTTTTTTACAATTTTTCGTAGCATTTAATATCTGTATGAATTTTATTCGATTGAATAAAATAAAATTTTGCATCGAACTTGAGTCTTTGTTTATGGGCGAATTAAAAGTTTGATGAAACAGTCGACTGTAAGCAAAACATTGAGTTTAAAGCAACTCTTCAGGTCCGTACGATACACAAACAAAAAAGTAACAAAATCATTAATTGAAAATGTAGTTTGAACTGGAATTCAGATTTATCACAATTAAATCCAACCACACACGAGTGCAGAAACTTTTTCTCCGCGTTAATTTTAATTCACGTCAAAAAGTTTCGCTCAGAGTGATAAAATTAGTTTGAGTCAGCAAGGATATAGCACCGCACGGCAATGCAACGCCAGTTTACTCGAGGGTTGCATTTATTTGATACAAACCGCGGAAAATGGTTCAAAGGTTCAGTTCAAGTGAGCTTATCAAATTTATAATCGCGAACTGTTAATTTAACAATCGTGTCACTCCCACACAAAGCCGAGCTCAGATCGACGTGGTCTATAAGCGTCGTACCGTTACGTGTTTGCATTACGAATGATGAAACGAGGATGCGTACTACTTTCACAAGCAAACGGAGCTCTCATATCCGAAACCAAACCGAGTCTTCCTTTTTTTGCCAATCATATTATAATCAACTGCTTATATTCATCATTCTTAAATTAGTTATTAAAGATCATACATTTACAACGAACCAAAAAAATGGAATAAACGAGTTGCAATTTGGTCAACTGTATCAAAAAAATTGTAGCGCAAAATGCACTTCGGCAACAGATTAAATTTTATCTTTTTCTTTTTCTGTAATATTAATTTTTAAAAATTGTCTACTTGTATGAAATATTAGTAATGAAAAAATATTTTTCTGGCCGTGGGTATATGAAAGTCGGAAACTTGAGGTGCAGATTTGCGAGTACCGAGCCGAGTCGAGGGACAAGTACTGCCAGAAAAGAGTGTTTTACGAGAAGTAGCACGGTGGAACAGTTTTAGAATCGTAAATTTTTAATACCGTGTATTGTTGGATATCTTTTTCTCGGAGCGGCGAGCTTTTTCATAAGAACTGGATCCCCTGAACATGTTATTTTCAAGATTTTAAAATGAAAATAATTATTTTCATAAATTACAATACTTCGGGTGGTACGCGGCTGTACCGCAGTTATTCTGTCACAGTAACCGATAAATTATACTCCGAATGCATTGAAAATTGTGCAATTAAACAGCGGCTGGCGATTTTATTACGGTGGTTTGAATACGAATTCAAAACGTTAAATGTGAAAATTGTTTCCAGTGCTTTTGTTGAAAAAAGGGCTGTGCTGCACTGTACAATAAATTGTGGCTAAAAATGGGCTTCCAAGAAATCATTTCAAAGGTCTTGAATCAAAATGACAGATCATTTGAAATGTTTTGTTAAATTTACAATTTCGCACAATACTTTTACAATGACAAAATATTTTTAACAAATTGAACATTATATTTTTCAGTGGAATCTTTTATTTTAGCAGTGACTGAAGTGTTAATTAACTTCATGATCATAATTTTGAATTATTTCCTTTTTTACGTAATTTTTTCCTCAAACAAGAATAAATATGTCTGTTTGAAAAAATATATCACAGATACTTTTCTTTTATTTTGCATATACAAAAAGAAATTATGTCTTTTTGCCATTGCATTGTTGTTTTTATCAAATAGGTATATTTTCATGTAGAAATTTTATTGGTTGAAATGATATTATTTTCCAACACAAAAATTTAAGACTAAATTATATTTTTTTTTGCAAAATTTAAAATACCGCAGAAAAAATAAATTCGGCGGGAGTGGGGGAGAGGGTTTTCCAATTTAAAAAAGTATAACAGAATCTAAAACCGGAGAGCCGGAACTTAATTCGTTACGGCTTTTGTATGTTTTCTTTCAAGGGTTGTGACGAAAATTAAATTCTTTACACGTTTCTTTTCTTCAAAAGTAATTTGCTCTACAAATTAAGTAATTACTATTTGAAATAAGAAAACCATGGATGAGGTCTTATTCGTTTGCACTTCATCTGAATGAAAAAAAAAAAAAAAAAAACTAAACAACGTGAAAAAACAGATTGTGTTTTTGCATTCATGTTTTATATCAAATAGAAGATAAGTTGTTCAACTTTTCTACCTTGTAATATTCATAACTGTTCTTATACAATAAAAAGTATAGCAAAAACAACTAAATATCAATAAAGAACTGACAGATCTTAAAAAGAAGCAATCAAAGATGGTGGAAATTCACAAAACGGAAAAAATCGAAAAAAGAAAATGAGCATCATCTACGAGACCTTCTTAAAGAGAATAGTTCAAAATTCCCTCTCGCAATAGGGAGTCCAAAAGTGCCGCATGTCATGAATTCCAAAATGACCCAGCAAGCTGGTGCGGTAATGCTGAAATAAGACCACGAAAAAAAAAGTGAAATAAATAAAAAAAGATAGAGGTACGGGGGGGAGGAAACAATGGAAGCTTCTCTCGGGGCAACAAAAAATAAGGAAAAAGGAAAACTCGGAAAGAAAAATCCTTCGTCAGTAACGGCGTTTTAGCGTGTCTCAACGAGCGATCAAAAGAAGAAGGCATGAGTCGGTTCGCGAAAGAGAGACCAAGAGAGACGGAGGGGATAACCGGCCGAATGTCGTCGAGAGTAAAGACGCGAGTACGCACAAAAAGAACGCCAGACAAGGACAAAGAGCGCTCGGGTGTTCGGGTTAGCTCGTTCGACCCGTTATCCCTCTTCTCTGCGTTTCTTCCCCCTCCCCCGCCATTCGGATCTCATGCTTTATCCTTTTCTCTTGGTGCCATTCCCCCCCACAGCCGCCCGCTTTCCTCAGGTCCGTACCTCCCACTCAGCGACCCCCGGTCCCCTTTTAATTCAATTGTTTATACTCCATCTCATGTTTATTTGTTCGCCTTACGTTCGGCCTTTTACAAATCGCCGCGCGAATATTTTTGTTGTTCTAATCAAAAGTTACTCGTTGGAGATCGGAAAGATGAATAATATGAATTTGTGATTGAAATTGAAACAATGGTGAAAAGTTTTCATCAATACGAATGGCAAATTTGGATTGTTGACAGATTGCAAATTTTCGCAAATGTTTTTTCAGCAGGATGTTACATAATGATTGTTTTTTTTTTTTTTTTTTAGAAAGGAATTTCTTTTTTTATTAAGCACTAAACGCGATTGCTTATACAGGAAACGTTTTGCGAAATGGATTTTTATCAATTTATATTGTTTACTGTTACGGTGAGGAAACATTAATTTATCCAATGAATAATTTTGACAAACACTATTTATGTACCGATATTTATTGTTTAATTTGAATTGTTCAATCTTAATATCGTTCATTTCTTATTGTTTTAATTAGGGTACAAACAAAAACGTCTAAATAATAAAGATGACAATTGAAAAACAGTTTTTTCTGATGACGAACTTTTTTGTTTCAGTTTTTTGGCCAACGTCGCGTTTCTGGATGACAAAAAATTGTTTTGATTTGCAGAACGAACTTTTGCAGCATACTGCGCAATTTTCAGTAAGTCACCGTATAAAATTTGTTAGACAATATATTTATTTAATCCGCGGACTTTTATCTTAAAAATGATTAAATATCGACAAGTGTAGTTTCGTTGCTATGCCGATTCGTCGATACTTCTAAGCATCACCCATCGTATCTTTTTTTTTCTCGCAAACAAGAATACGTACTATGGACGGAAAAATAAAAACATCCTGCCTGAGATACAACGCTTTGAAAGCAACAAAAGAGACACGTATCTTTTCTTCTGCGTTTTGTATTAAAAAATATATTCTGCAAAATGAAAATTTCTTACACGGTTAGGGACGAATGTATATTCCAGGAATATTTAGGATTCGACGCTTTTATTTGGAATGGAAATCTACAGCCGGAAATAATAGGCCGAACGAAACACGAAATCCGTGAAATATGGAATTTGATGAGGAAATGAAATTGAGTGCGAAACAAAAACCAAATGTATCGATTGGTAATTAGGAACTGAGAAAAATGATCCTATTGTTGAAACGAACAGAAATTCGCATGCAATATTTTTTTCTCGTCAAAAGAAATGTTTCTCATTTTGTTTATTCAAATAAACAAGAGATATTTTTAGCAAACATTTTTTTCATACAACAATGGACTAATTTTATTGAGGAAATAAACGTTCTAACATTTCGTTCGCAAATTTCACGCACAAATTCGTGAATTTTGCAATTCACGATCAAAATTGAAGCCTACTATTTTTTCCAAATAAAATTTCTATCAGGCAGGTGTTTTTCTTTGATTTTCGCACATCCTATCTTTTTTTCATCTCACTATGACTGTTTCGTTACCGGGTAGATTGGTTTCTAATCGGCTTTTTCACTAAAAGTTTCCGACACACCTGCAAAATCGCAAACCATAAACAACTGTTTATAAACAAAAACAAAATATCATAATATTTATGTTGAGTTTGAATTGGACGAAAAATGAAAACGAAAGAACAAAAAAAAAACATAATCAATGGATGCGAGAAAGAAAATGGTCAGAGTGTAAGAGATAAAAAGATGTGGGATAGGAGAGAGTTGTGTTGCGCAGGGGCGACGTTGCGAGTTGGTACGGGTGTGAGGTCCCGGACGCCCCGGTCGCTGGGGACGACGCGCAGTTGGGTTGGTGTTGGTGTGCGGGAGCGACGAGGAAAGAGCGAGGTGTTTGGAGACGGGGACGCTTGCTATCGGTCTAACGAGGTAGACTCGTATCGTTCCCCTACGCTCGGTTTGACCCCACCACGGTTGTCGGACACCGGGCTGGCGGGCGAGCCGCGCTACGATCCCGCCACGGTGACGTCACTCTGAGTAGCGTAGTGCAGTGAGAAGGAGCGTATTCGGCGCTCGAAGCGAAGTGAAATTGGTGCGCGATTGGGCGCACAAACAACAACCGCCATTGGGTGATCTCGAAGTTGACGCGCGGTCGCGATCTTTGTAAACGCGTGTAAATAATAATAATCATAAATAAAGAACAAAACAAAGAATACGCGGAACGCAAAGTTGATCGAAAAGAAAGAAATAAAATAGCAAAACAAGTTAAAAAGAAGTTTACGCATTAAACGATGCCGTTGTACGAGGAGGCATCAGCGGATGTACATTAGGCGAAGTTGAGTCGCGCGATAGGAGCGAGGGCTCGTGTGCTCGGATATGAAATGGAGCGAAGATGGAGCTAACGCCTAGACAGGTCGCGTTGTTGTTGTTCGGTCAGGATAATTGAGTTTGATTGGTGACCGGTGACGCGCGCGGGTTATTTACAACGAGCACAAGTGATAAGTTTGGATCAAAGGTTCGGCCACGAGTTTGATATGCCGTGGTGGTGGTGGTCGCCGTCGCCTGGGTCGTTTGGCTTCGCGTTGTCGTCTCCGCCGACGAAGCTAAAATGGGATGAAACGTGCAGTGCGAGCGTGCATGTGGTGGCGGCGGCGGCGGCTTCGCCCATTCGACCCGGTGTTCGTCACTGCGACGACGTCCTGTGATCATGCTTGCCACCAAAGTCCACCTCCGCCCAGTGATACGTGACCAGTGACAGTGACTAGTGATCTTTATTTTTTCACCCACCATTCTTCGGCTCCTCACGGTTTATCCCAATCTTAAAGAGAGGTACACGAATTACAGTGATTAATCGAGAGAGTACACCAGTGTGTGTGCGTGTGTGTCACAAACAAGTGTCTACCAACGCCTGCCACCAAGTCAAGTTCAGTTCAGTTCGAGAGTTCAGTTGAGTTGAGTTTGAGTTGGATACAAAAAATTAAAAGAAAGCAACAAAAATCGCGAGTTCAATTGGCCGAGCGAATCGCACCAGTGCGTTCAAGTTTCGCCGCTTCTCGAGCCAAACAAGTCAGTGCTTTTATCCTCGGGCAAAGTTGTGTGTCGTTGTAACGTGTCGCCAAACGATACCACAACATCCGATCCCAAATGAAGAGTTCGGAGCAAAATGGTTAGAGAGACGCGTCATCTGTGGGTTGGAAATCTGCCGGAAAACATCCGAGAGGATCGCATAAGAGAGCATTTTAAACGGTAAATCAATTTTTCCCAAACCCCCCCCCCTCCTCCACCCTGGATATGTTTGTTTGTTTTTTTGAATTTATTATGTTTCCCTGCACCTTTCGCCCCCTTACAACTCTTGGCACCGACAATTTCTATTCCACAAGATAAAAACAAATCTTGTGGTCAACGGTCGTATCAAGTTGCATCATGAAATTTATTGATTCGTTTTGTACATTTGTCTTAGGGTAAACCGAAGAAAAAACAATCCTTCATTATTGTTATTTCAGTTTCACCTTTTTTTATTGTTTACATTAACTTTGGCTGTGATTTTATTGTTGCGCCGTAAACTCGAATTTTATTGCAGTAGAAATTTTCAAGATATAAAATCAAAACACTGGAAAAGAATCCATTGTGCTGTTTAGTCGAGTTGTTGTTTTCATCAAACCAGCAAAAATTCCGACCGGGTTCCGCTGCTCGGCTCGTACGTTTACCTTAACGCTTATAAGCTCGTAATCCAAGTTTAATTAAGTCGATTGTTTTTTTTTCTTTCTCTCCATGTGCTAATGGCAACGCCGTTGTTAGAATCCACGTTAGTTACACACGGTTCTGGTCTGTTCGCGCGTTTGCTAAACTCCTCAACTATTCATTTATGGAATGATTATTTATTCCGCTTCCCTTTATTGATATCCATCTGAAGGTTTGTATGCACATTGTCCCATTGTTTGTTTTGCAAAATTCACAAAACAAAATTTGTTGTCATTTTCTTGTTTTGTTTCCTTTATTTTGATTTTATTGATACCAATTAATTTATTTCGTTTCTTTGTCTGTAAAATGGTTTTTTTGAACCGGAGTAAAATTTTTGTGCAAATGTCTTCCGAGGTAATTGTATACATTTTTTTTGTCAAGGTGGAATATCAAGTTGAATTTTTCAAGTTTCTTCAAATTTGTAATCATCTCTCGTCCAACGAAAAAAAAAATGCTTAGAAAGTTAAATTTCATTTCAAACAATTATTTAAGAATAAGCGATTGACGTTTTGCATGAGTTGCCAGACAAAACTCGTTTTTCCAGTAACCTTTTTTCAAGTAAGATTAAATTTGCTTTTCGGATAGTTAAAATTTATTTGTTTCATTAAGATGATGGAAAAATTTGTGTTGACGTCACGTGGAACAAATTTGCAGTCCTGTTATGATTTTTATTTGCAAAAGTAAATTTCATTACAAAATATAAATCAATCAGTACGACCAGACAAAATTATTCCCAGACTTTGTATCAAATTTCTTAGGTTTTTTTTCAAATCTAATCTGTCACAGACACATTTTTTCTAATCGTCGAAACAATTTTTCTTCATTTGGTCTTCACTTTGATGAGAGATAGAAAAAAAAAGGAAACTTGTCAAAGGAAGGACAAACAACTTGTTCACACATTTTTACGACGATAAAAAAACTCCCGAAAACTGACACAGATCAATGTTCCAAATAAAAATTCATTGTCGGCGTTAGAATGATAAATATTGTATTAGCGTAACTACTGTTCTTGTGTACGACATGACACGTGTGTGCTGGGAGCGAGATAAGATTTTGCCTCATCTTTGTGAATGTAGTTCCTCATAAGATTTTACATGCGTGATTTAGAGCCAGGCCTAGACTGCTATTGTTTGGTCGACAGGTCAGAGGCCACGCAACAAAACCATTCTCTTGAAAACAAAACTTTCTACAAATGTGTGAATCTCGTTCCGAAATCTTTTGAGAAAACTCGAAACCAGTTTGAAATGATAGTTTCGTTACACATCAGACGAAACAAAACCACGTTCACCTTCCTTCAGAACTGAACAAATGTTCGGGTAGGATTCCATTTATTGATTACTCGACACTACCAATTATTACATTAAAAAACTATTAGCAAAGTGCTGTGCAAACAAATGAAATAATCAATGGAAAAGTCTGAATTGTACATTTTTTCGAACGTTCAGGCATTCAATTCAAGACTAAAAATACGATTTTTTGTTCCCTCCAATCAACATCAGATCTATCAATTTAACATTAACCCGTGATCATGGGGATTAATTTCTAATAGGTTGAAATAAGTTTTAATTGTTCCAAAGCGGTTTAATTGCACGTCGCAAAACGTTGAATTGGTATCAATCATTTTCATATTGGGGTGTATATTACTTGCGAAAAATCAGCGTATCGTCTGATCATGCAATAATAAAAATAATAACTGATTACTAAGCATAATGGGCGTTATACTTTCAAGCGTATGCGTCAGTAATGCCATAATCATCGTTATAACGCAATGGGTACAAAGTCAATTTTTTTATTGATTCAAATATCGGCGTATCGTGTCATGGATATATTATATTAATATCATTATAATGAAATTGTTCTTATTTGAATAATACAATCGGTGTTTTTTTTTTCATCTGATCAATAAAATTGCAATTTTCAAAAAATTCTAAAGTTCAATTCGTCCAGTCATGAAAGAGACTGAACAAATTTACAAAAAAAATTAAACTTCAAAAAATGTATTTTAACGTTTTAAATTGAAACTTTTTTGACGTTGTCTTGAATTGAGATGTATTTTTGAAATTACTTAATTAAAAACGTCTAGAATCATTTTCTTTTGTAACGACATAAACAAGAGGATTAGAAAATGAGTTTTCTGTCATTGAAGAGGTTGATGGCATCATTCTATACGTCCCTCGGAGTGAAGATTGATTGACTGCTTGATTTTTCTCAAATGTTGTAATCTCAGCCTTTGATTCAAAATGGTTCATCAATGAATGAGCGCTTTTTGTATTTTACTGTTACAATTGGATAACTTTCTGTACATTGAGAAATGTCATTTGTTTGTAAATATTGAATGACTCGTGTATGTAATTAGACGTTCGAAACACCGTCTGCAAGTGATACTGTGAAAATGAAAAATCGTTTTGGCACAGAAAGCTATAAATTGCATCATCAGTCATAGATCAAGACATTGGAGGATCATTTTTTGTTCCATTTTTTCTTGGGTTTCCCCCAAGAAAAAAGATGTGCGTTTAAGTTTATCGAATTGTTGGTGAATGTTAAGTTTGTTGGGAGATAGTTTGTTAATAAGGGAGATGGACCGAAAGCAGCACAGTTCAGTGTTACATTGAATCGAGACAAGATGAAACTTGCAGCGCAGCACAACGCACGCAACTATTGTAATATGGCAACGCTGTTTCGATAAAGACCAAAGGCCTTGTCGTACCACTCTCGTTATTTACCAATGTCGTACCAATAACTTGATATTCCTTTGATGTTCGCGTATTGCTTACTCAATTCACACCCAAATTGAATCGAAATACGACTCCTTTTTTTCGCAACGCATTTCATAAGTATAATATAACGTCATTAAAAAAATCATTAAACAAATGCATTTTTTTTTATCCAAAATTGAATTTAAAAAATTATAGCGTCATAATTTATCTTGCTTATATTTAAAAAATTATCTTTCTATTTTAATTGATTTGTAACTAATTTTATTATTTTATTAAAAAATGATAATCTTATTAATGACACAAAATCATTGAATGGCAGTAAACATTTATACTACTGTTTAACGTTGAAATAATCTGGTTGGAAATCTATTAACTAAAAACACTTAAAATCCAATGCTGCAGTTTGTTTATCACTATTTCAAGATGGATCGAAATTGGTTTATGGTTTTTTTCTTGTAAAAACATTACTTTCAGTTCCGCTTAATTCTTCTAAATTAATTAATTTGTCAGTTTCACTTGGGGTGGGTTTTATATTCGAAAATCCATCACACTTTTGGCCATAGCTGGGCGAAATTTATCATAAACATTATGAAACGTTCAGAAATTAACACGCTAATAACAAAACGTTATAAGTACGTAAGAGTTTTGAGTTCGTTCATTGTGGCGATGTTTCGAAGCATCGATGCTACATGAATTAATGTTTTTGATTAACCCTGACAGGGTTTTTGTCGAAAAACAATACAATAAGAAACAAAAATGTACAAACCTGATTACAAATAAACAATTTGACATTTTTTTTTATTTTCAATGAAAGTTTTTTTAGTTTTGTACTTTTTGTTACTTTGTTGTTAGATTTTTAAGTCTATTTTATAAATATTGTATTGTTTGTGATAAAATGGTACCGTTAGTTTGTTATATTTTGATGCTTAGTTGCCACTGTGAACGTGCCCTTTGAGTTGACCATTGCACTTTTGAATTGGAAATAGAATATTGATACGGATGTTTATCTACAAAGACAAAAGCATTGTTGCTTAAAGATGTGCATACAGAGACGTGGAAGTAGGGCCTCGGACGCGTATACCTCTTGTTTGGTCGACGCCAACAGGCGTTTGCCCCCTCCGCCTGAGTAATAATATCTGAGCACAGCCATTTTGAACTTGTGCTGTAGCACCAAGTTATTGTTTGGCGTGTTCAGGCAGCGGCACTCAAAGAATGACATTCTCTTTTCTCTCTTCGTTCGCAGAATCGAGCACCCATTCTATTTGTTTACGTTTGCTCTACCGCTGTACACGCGCGCGCCTCCTTTTTATCCTCATCTTTGTTTTTCACGTTCTAGTACACTCTCCGGAAAAGCAATTGCCCTACAACGCTTCCATGCTTCTTCTTCAAATCATGCTCCAATTTAGTTGCTCATTTTTTTTTTCCCTTCTTTCGCCATTTTTGTTTCATTTTATATCCTTTTTTTTCTGTTATTCTTGCACAATTATTTTATTCAAAGAATAGATCAAACCAGTTGGAACATTTTTATAATCTCAAGAGATAGTGGATCTCTTTTTCTTTTAACATCTCTCGGAGCGAATTACTTTTTTGAAGCAGAGAAAATGGTTTAGATCCAAGAAAAATGTCCTTCCGGGAACTATAATTTTGTGTTTTTCTATAGACCGCAAATATTTTTACTATTATTACGTTCCTATTTGAGCCGGTGAGTTGGCACAATTTGTATGACGGTAGGAAAGGTGCGCTTTTCAAGTTTAAGCAAACATGGAAGACGTGTTTCATTTAACTAGATCCAATCAATGAACTTTAGCGATTCGTTGCGTCAGTTGTGTGTTACATAAGAGAAAACGGGCTGGCGCGTTGTATAATAACAATGTCTAAATTGATCATTTGATCTTTATTTTAGTGGTTTTACAAACCCCGCAACCCAGTCAAGTTTTGTAAATGGAAGAGAGGTCGGTTAATGATTAAAAGGTTGAGGAGAAAGAAAAGTCATGCACGATGGGTGAGAGATCTACGTATCGAATTTCCAGGATGCAATATAGCATTGCTGCAAAGGGTTTGGCGGCTTATTTCCCACGCGCGGTTGCGGCAGCGAATTACGTTACGTGTTGGCGCGCGAATGAATCGTCAACTTACAGAGCCTGAGTTTTGCTAGCGATGCATTATAAAGTCAACTCTTTCCATTCTCTTATCCTTTAAGTGTACTTTAATGTTTACTGCGATTTACTGTCTCTCCGATCTTTAAAGTTTATTGCGCATCAATTTGCATAGCCAACATACACGCTTTAGAGGGGAAAATCTTCAGAGAAAAAAATCTGCGATACACATTATACGATTTTGAGGTTGACTTAATGCTTGTACCATGACATCAAGTTTTATTTTGCTTGTTTGTTTGTTTTTTTTTGCATAGTAGCATTGATTTGTTACATTTTTTAAATTGAGACCTGTTAAATGTTGTAATTACATGAAGACATTTTTGCTCGAACGAATCATGACAAATGTATTATTTATTTTGTGGTTTGTTATTTTTATTCTGATTATTCTGTTTTATGCAAATTTCAAAGTTAGATGTTTTATTTAAAAATTATTATTTTTGTGTTCATAAAATTGCACAATAAGAGATGTCTAAATTAAGTTTCAGCATAATTCTCGAGGCATAATTATAATTTAATTTGCGATTATTGACAATTTAACACAGAATAGTTGTTGCAAACCGTGCATGACGCCTGGTGATGGACAAAAGCAGTCGGGTAATGGCAGTTTAGTGATAGTTATTATTGCGTTTTAGTTACTCTCGTTTTTTCTGAATGGAAATGATACATTTGAAAAATATTGTCGAAAATAACGCGCATATTAAACAATTAATATTGATCATGAGGAGATAAGAAAAATCAGAAAAATACATGATGTTGGTGCATAAAGTTAAATAATAACAAAAAAAGAAGTCACGGTGCGCAGTTACCTAACTCGAAGCTAAAATTTAAACAATTTTAGATGTTTGAGAAGTTTTATGTCACAGAGAGCTTGTCACATTTATTAGTAAACTTATCTGTACTTTGACTTACGCAATTTCTTTTTAAACAAAATGCAAAAATGAATCGATAAATAATTACATTTTAAATTGCAAGTTATAGTCAGAATATACAATAAATCGTTTTGATAAGCATAGCGCGGATATTCTGTGTAACTTATCAAAGCGTTTATACAGCTTACCCTCAACAGTCCCGACTACTCAGGGCATGGACTACGCGTTTCCAGAGGCCTGAGTTCGTGACCACAAATGCCGACAAAGTTTTTAAAATAAAAAAAGATCTATAAATTTTGATTAAAACCAACAGAAATTTAAATTACATTATTAAAATTCGAATAAAATATTCAGAAAGACGTTTAAAATTGTTTCATTGAAACATAAAAATAAAAGTATACGTTAATAAGAAAATTCTTTGTAAATCAAAATATTAATCTACGATGTATGATTGATGCAATAGTTAAAAGATAATATCCCAACATATTTTGTATTGAATTTAAATTGACTGAACTTTGGAAATTTCTTACGCATTCATTCACTGGTGCTATTACCCTAATAATAATTGTTATGTCATTTCGATTCGTGTAGTTCTTCGATTTGTAGATATTAAAGATTATTCAAGTAAAAACATTGAATAATTTTTGTCTGAATGACGCAACTTTACGTTGCCATTCTTGAGTTGAAAAAGAGTTTTAAAAGTGATAAAAAAAGCCTGTACATGAGATTTTGGATAATTTATTGTTCAAGGCGTTGCAGTATCATAAAGTTTAAAAGCACGGAAACATAAAATGTGTGACTTTTTAGCAAGTGTTGGGCATCGAATGCTAAATACCACGCTCTTTGCAACGAGCTTGATGATTCATTCATGTTCAAATTGTTCTCCCCACAAAAAAAACGAAATAAGAAATGAATAACAAACCACATTAAGTTGAATTTCATTAAACATTTTTCAGATTTGAAAAAACGAAAACAAATTAAAACTTCAAAATAAAACTTTGCAAAAAGTAAATTTATCTTGCATTAGTTTGCAAATTGTCTCCTGGCTAATTTAGATTTTAAAAGGACAAGTCTCTTGATCTTAGTTCGCTTAGTTCCTTTATCAGATCGAAATATAATTACTGGTTGGCAAAAAAAGTGCGTGTAAAATATTTATGAGCGTTTTTTTATAGGTGCGTGTGCAAAGGAATATGGAAGCGCGTTGCCGGCGTATTTTGGTATATTGATCGCTCGTGCACGGTCGGCCATCTCGTCGTCCCTACTTCCTATTTCTGCTTCTCCCTCTATCACTGCTGGCTCTCTCTCTCTTTCTCTCTGTCGCTCATCGTTCATCTCCCTCACTCTCGCGAGCACAAGCGATACATTTTTCTTGGAGCATCTTTTGCTTAAAATTTTATTTCTTTTAAGAGTCCCTATACAAAGTCGGCCTTAACTTAAACTTTAGAACTTGTATGTACGCTTGATATATGCGTGCATAAGATGCATGTAGCTTTTGTCGAGAGTCCATCATTTATTTGCATCTTTATTCGTGTACAACAGAGATACAGGTGTACACTTCAAGTGACTTTTCTCAATAAATAATAACCTCAAATCCCCTCTACATACTTTATTTTTTAATCTTCTTTTCAACCTCACGACTTATGAATGGACGCTGTGACGTAACTTTGTTACATTTCTTGTAATCAATAGGTAAAAAGTTACACTTACTCTTCAGACCTTGTTCAACAACAGGAAGTAGATATAGCTACTCTTCATATATTCATAAAAAGCATTCAAAATTTTTCATCCACGACTACTTATTTTCAAGGTTTAGATTCGGTAATTTGAAACTGTTCAATTAATTCTAGTCACGAATTTAATTTAGCTGCAGCTTTGCTATTCTTATAAGAATTTCCAACGGTGTTTGTAAACAATTACTCAATTAATTGTAAGAGGAGAACAAGAAACCTTGTTTTATACAACGAATTAAAAAATTCTGTTCAAATTACTTTATCAAACAGCAGAGGAATATTATTTTGATCCCAAAGAAGATGTTTGGGCATCTCTCACAAACGTTTCAAATTCAAATCTAAATCAAGAAACTGAAAATCATTGTTTGTTTTAAAATGTTTAAAGAGAACTCAAAGAATTTTGTTTGGGTCTTGTTAGACAGGGTCAAAGGAAATTTCTTTTTAGTTTGATGCACCTGCTCAAAGTATTATAATTGTGGGCGAGACAACTGCCAGAAATATGGATCCGTTGATTGACCTTATTATGTTGTCTGGCGCAAGCATGTTGGCTGTTTGGTGTGCGGCTTAGTTTCACACCGGCTCGTGTCACTTGGTGTTGCATCGCATTGTCATACCAAAAGAAAGATGATGCTTCCTTGGTGTCTTTTTGCGCCTTTCATTGGACGACGTAGCGTTGCCACGTTGTATCGGCCGGCGCACAGCATATGCTCGCGTCAAAACATGCGATTCCATCGTTGCCAAATCCTCGAATCGACTACACGCTTTCTTGCCTGGTATACTGCTATTCACTATTCACTCCTCTTTCACAAGTTCTCCAACTCGGTTAAACATATAGTTATCCTTCTAACACACATTTTTTACATTTTTTATCATTATTTTTCTAATTTTCTTTATCAAAATCTATCAGTGATTATCATTCATTTAAAATTTAAAATAAAAAAAAAACTTGAATTTAATTGTATTCATTTTGACTAAAAGATATTGGTTTCTGAATTATAAAAATTTTATAGTTTTGTGTAGGTTTACAATAATACAATACACAAATTGAAAAAAAGGTCATTACGTTCAAAAACCATTCGTATGTTGATTCAATTGGTTTGGACCATGAAATTTCAATTCTTTTACATTTCAAAGAACGTTAATTTTTTATTCGTTGTGAAATTTCGCTTAAAAAACTGATTGAGAGGTGAACGCTACTTGTCGAATTCAAATTTACAATTTTGAGATTAGTTTTTGCAATATAAAGTTACGATGTGTAGATGGAATGACATGCGGTTCAAAATAGACATGCTTAATGCGTATATAAAAAGTCTGTTTGATATTCGGCAAATAAAGATTAATTACTGTTTGTCATGTATCATTCGTTTATCATCTATCTGCGTATGAAAAAATTCGTATGCATACATTTCACTGATAACTTTTTTTTTATTGCGAAAACATGATGCTTTCATTATTCAATTTCTAATTTTGTCTATAGGTACTTCGCAATATCTATTTTTAAATTTTTATTGGATTTGGTAATAAGTAATTTCTTAGTTCGTATCCATTTTAAGAACTTGTTCTCGCTTGTGTCGTATACTTTCATTTTTGTTCACTTTTTAATACAATTTTTTAAATTCAATTTGTGAACTTCTAATCAATTTAATTGGTTTGGAACAAAAATTCTAAAAAAGATTAAGGGAGCAAACAAAACAAAATCCAACTTTTGCAAAGCAAAACTTTTCAGATTCCAATGTTTTTTTGTTCATGAACTTAAAATAATTGCATGATTATTCAATTATTTATGATCAAATCTTGGATCACATTCACAAGGAAATTAGTGGAAACGTGGATAGGTATATTTGACGCATCCCAACGTGATTGTGCAATGTGTGCATACAATTTTCAAGTGCTTCACGTTTTCATTATATAAAATTCTTTGACGCCTCCTACGAAGGAAAACTTACGCAAAAACATATGATTCCTGACTGAAGTATAGGGAAAGTATACAGGACATTGATTTTGCGTTGCATTGTTGCGTGGGAAGATGATATTGCAAACAGTCTGACATATAATGAGACTTTTTCTACGCCGCACATTTCAGATGCAACTTTTTGTTCGACTTTAGTCTTTTTTTGAAGAACATTTTTCATAACCTGCGGGGTTGACTTCTTTTCGAAATTAGTTTAAAAAAAAAAATTATTCGATGTTTTGTTTGAACAATAAAAGTAGAAAAACAGTAGAAATACAAGGAATCTCATTAGGGGAAACAATATTGTTTAATGAGTATTGTAAATAAAAAAAGGACAATGCAAAGTTGAAATATGTGTTCCTGTTCTAAGCGCCAGCCAAATATCAATGTTTGCGTTTGCGATATTCTCACGTGATTGTCAATCCGACTTGGGCAAACTTGAGTGAAAGAACGGATAGCACGTTTGGTGCGACGATTCGGCAACGCCGCACGTTCGCTCGTTTCAAAGCTACTAGTGCGACGCGATTTGGCAACACTGCGCTTGGAAGGCTCTTATGAACCGAGTCGGTTGTGTCTGGCAAGGCACGTTAACCAACCGACCGCTCGTCTTGGAAACTCATTCTCATACGTCTATGTATCTTCTTTTGCTCATTATGATATAAAATTTACAAAGATTTTCCTTTTTTATCGATCATCCCACAGACTTACTTTTACAACTTTTAAATATACTGAGCTCTGATGGAAATAACCATGTTCATTCAACAAATCCAGTATTTGATGTCGAATGTCGTCTTTGAAACGTTGATAAAATTTTTTTTTAATTTTTTATTTTCGTTTTCAAACACTTCAAACTAATCATCAATTTATTAAATTGTTGATTTATTAAATTGATAAAATTGTTTAAAATAATGACCAAACGGTTCAATTGAAAGATTAAAAATGAATAATAAATGAATTAAAAAAGAATGTTATTAATTGACAAAAAATGTACACTATGACTGATTGCCTGAACAAAACTCAGTCCGCAGTTGAATGAAAAATGAAACAAACGAGTATTCTCCTGTCGCTCAATGAGATCCTGGGTGATCGTTTCACGATCATAATGCAATTTTCCAGTCGCTCACGTGGGAATTTTCTCACGTAGAAAAATCTCATTTCACCTTTCAAGTAAAAGTATGCAAAATCCATAAATTATATATTATAAATAAAATCGATTAAACAAAAATGAACGTCCAATCTTGAATATGGCCCGATGATTGAACGCAAATCATGAACAATTTCTAACAAATACACACCGACTGCATTGTTCGTCGGTCCCAACGATTTTCACAAATTATTTACATGTAGGAAAAATTTTCTGCCTTCAGTCTCAATGTCTAACACTGTGTCTGCAAAATTGACATTTAATGAATAAACGAGTCATGGTTTTTGCGTGAAATAAAGCGCCGTTGCGTAAACGAAGCGAATTTAATGATTCGGACGATTTCATACTGTGACGGAAAAATAAACGGATGATGTGCGATGGTCGTAGGGCGTGGTAGTTGACTACAATCATGCGCTGGACCGCTGGACATTTTATTCGCCAGTTTTTAATCGCACGCATGTTTTTACATTTTATTCTTTACCATCATGTCTTTTTTTCACTAATATTTTATCATATCTTTGTTTATCTTTTGTTTCGTTGACTTTCTTATATTTTGTTTTTGGATATCCGTTATTGTTTTTTTGTCTCTTTTAAATAAGTATACTCCGATGCAGGATTAAGGAACTAAGTGACACCAGCAAGAGCTCGGCTTTCGAAATCTGTACTCCTCCATCTCAACTTTTGTTTCTCCGCGTGACGTTTTGCACACATACGATACGCGACTGCAGTCGCATTAAATATTCACGAGTCTCGTTAGCGAACTGTCTCTGTGCCGAGGTGACCTTCCGCGTTCTCTCTCCGTCGCTCTTACGGCGGCGCTCTCTATCTCTGTCTCATTTGCACCAACCGATCTCTGCATTTGCCAGCGTTCGGATTAGAATGACGCGCCACCAGAAATACCGGTACTTTTCTCCGTTTAGCATCGCTCCTCTCCCTGCATTTCCTCTTTTTTTATTCGTCATCCCAGGGCGTGGTCATCGTCGATCCACTTTTCACCTGGCACTAATTTAATAATTATTTATTTACGTTTTATCACCAACTTCAAGGTTTGTTCGAGTTTCGATCAGGAAGTTGTCCAATGTAAACATAATATTTTTAATTGACCGGTTGTGCTTGACAAATCAAGTTTAACCATTTTTAACAAGATTTCGCGGAGTTAATTATGAATTGATAAGTAATCATTGCCAGCCGATGATCATCGCTAATTAAATCATATTTTCGAAACGTTTATATAAGTTCCCGTTACGCCTCGCGTTTTGTAATAGGAAAAATATTTGTAATCAGAGTCTGCACACGAAATGTTCAATCGGTTCAAGTTGCAATTCAAAACTTTTTGCTTTGCTTTTCCGTCAACCTCATTACATGACAATTAGGTAAAAAAATGTGTAAATTTTTAAGATTTAATAATGAATAATGCAAAAATGAAACAGTCAAAATTGACAAAAATTGTTGTCAATGTTGGTCGCTGGCAGTCATTTTTCAAGCGCTGCAATTGTTATCGAGTTGTCGTATTCAGATTACAACAACAAACATGGTAATCAAGAGCAACTTTGGTTTATGAATCTCGCCGTTTCATGAATGGAATCGAGCGAACCGTTCGTTTTCGTTTAATTTTAAAATGTTGATAACAATCTGAAAGTCGAAATGAAATAATGAAAGTGAAACAAAACGAAAGAAGAATAAAAAAGAAGGTGCAAAAACGAGCAAGACTGGGTGGAATAAATTAATACAGGGAAGGGAGAAGGGAAAAAAAATATGCGGCTCGAAATGGATGAAGCGTATATTTTTGTCGTGGCATTGGGAAGAGTTGTCACGTAGGTTGAATTTTTGTTTGCGCGATCGAAGTCGGTCGGTTCGTTGGTTTGTTGACGCCGAGGCAAAGTCAGAGCACTAGACGCAATGCACTGCTCTCGCCGGCACATCGCTACGGTCCAACTTGGCAACGTCGCGTTCGACGTGCCCGCCGATGTGGCAACGCCGCGCGCGCACCTATTATGTAACACCCGTCAGCTATTGGGGGCGGACATGGACACGAACACAGCCGCCCAGGGAATTCCCTTTTGCCCCTATCCTGCTCCGCTTTGCCCTGCCCCGTCCTGCCGCCCCACACATTCCGACTTAACTTGCATAACTCCACTTTTTTTTCAACTTATTTTATTTCTACACCCTACCCCTCGAACCCCACCCTTCACATTTTACTCTCGCAAAATATAACACCAGGATACAAAATAATTCTTTGATTGATGCCTCGGATTTTATATTTTGAACATTCGACAAATTTATATCTGAAAAATCGGAAATACTGAAATAAAAAATGTCTTTTGCTATATGTTTTTGAATAAGTTGCATGTTTTTCTTGCATAGAACACATTTTCTTCTTAATTATGCAGTTTTATTCAACTTTTTTATTGAACGAAGTTGATCTCGCTCCGCGACCTTTAATTCAAAACACATTATTAAATTAATAAATGAGGAAGACTGGGTGTTTTTAAAAGCGTTCGATAGGAAATGTAAAGAACAGATTTTGTTTGCCCAAGAGCTTGTAATGATATAGACAACAAATATTAACCATTTCTTTACACTCGATTGTGTGACCAAAGTTTGAAATCAAGTTGTCGAACTTTAGCCGTACACATCTTGTTCATCGCACAAATTATTAATTAATGATTTTCTGTATTTAATTTCTTTCATGCTTACACTTGGCAATTGTTCATTTTTAGGTAAGCTTCTCGTGGTTCATGGATTTTCAACTAGGGATAACGTTAAGTCTAGGATTTGCAATCATGGGCTAGCATGTAAGTTTAAAAAAAGACTTCAATTTTTCCTTTATAAGATGAGATAATTTTTGTTACCTTTTTTTTCCTTGCTTTTTTTGTCAAGTCATCTGTATAAGGTTGAAATTTGACATCTGGAAGATTGTGATCAGTTCTTGAGAGAAAAGTTCCGTTGGGTTGATTAAACTGCAAGCGCTGGTTTATGCGTACAAATGACGATGACCCTGACACACATAATCTTGGTTGAAGAATACACAGTGTATGTAACATCTTGTCTCAATCAATTTGTCCTGTCATTCTGCGATGCACAACAATTACTTTTATTTGAATCCATCGATTAACGTGAAGTCGTTAAGATCGCAATAATTATTGAGAATCAAACGCCGGTTTAAGGGTTAAATAGCCTTTTTCATCCTTTCATGATTCTATCATGTGTATATTTATAGATGCATAAAATGTCAAACCGTTTTGCATAAAAATTCCAATCGAGCGCGTACATCAGGCCATTGACTTTGATCAAGATTTGATATTCCATCATGAAGGTGAAATTTTATTGCCAACAGTCGAGTAAAACGAAAAAAAAAAAAAAAGACTTTGTGCGAAGTGTTATGTAAACTTTATTTTTTTCTACTTCAATGTCAAAACTTTCGATTTTATCATCAGTAGGACATTTCACGTCTGGGTGTATTTTATTATGTAGTGTCCATAGCTAGGGTTGATTTTTTTTCTCTTGTTAAATATTTTGGAGAAACTCATTTTAGCTGATATTGAAGAAAAGAAAGAAATTCTATGAAATTATATGGAACGAGTGTTGAGCTCAGGAGATATGGCACTATAATTTTAGATTTGACCTCAAGAAAGACCTTGAACCTACGGACAGCTAGTTCTAATGATCTGGTAGAAACAGTGCGAAGAAACGTGTGGCAGAATTATTTATTGTCAGTGTAAGGGTTTATCAGATCCAAAAATAATTCAATAAATTGATTTTATTTGCTTTCTATTTATAAAAAAAAGTCGGGTTTAAAACTGCTAATTAGAAAAATCAACTCTTGACGTTCGTCGATTAAATTTATTCACTTCGTTTCTTTTTCAACATTTGTTGGCTATACCCTTTTCAAACTATTCATAAGTAATTGTCTTTTACAAAGAGACGTTCTTCAAATAACACATTAGCAGACCTTTCAACGCCACGTATTGTTGTCAAAATTTAATTTTCAATTAAAAAGAGTGATACTGCAGATTTAATGTTAATTTATAGTGCTAAAACCGAGAATCCACTGAACAGAGAACAAATATCTGTGAAAATGACTAATTGCATTCGAGGTAAATAAGTGCTTTATGATTTTTGTAAAAAGACGAATAATTATCGGAGGAAAAACGCACAAAATTCATTTTGCAATCTCTCGTATTAATATTTTACTCGTTTAATTATCGAACGCTGAACATTCAGGAAAACTGTAAATTTGGTAAACACAATAAACGCTTTGCATTAAAAAGTTTCTTTTGTAATGGATAAATAAAATGTACCAGGGGAAAACAATAGACTTTGTAACAATAAATATTAAGAGATTAAATATTTTTATTACGAGTACAAAAAGGATGTAGGGCAGATTAATCAAATTTACTCGCATCACTATTTATTTTTATCAAAACATGGTAATCAATAAATTGATTAACTTGTACAATGTTTTTTTTACGTTTTTACAATACAATACATACATTTGTCGTTCTGTGTCAACGCTCCGGATTGTCAGAAAAATCATTATTGAAAAGATGAACACTTTTTATTTTGATCAAGCAATTTTAATGAAACAATTCGAATTGTTTGACATTTTTATCATTCAACTAGTAAAATATTTTTGTAAATTAATTGAAATCAAATTACCCGAATGTGGAAAAATTGTTTGTCTAAATTTGTTCCATTTATTTTGAGAACCGATCATTCAGTAGTTTCTGAATGGATTAAAAACATTAGATACTGTTTTAGCAGTATCCATCACGTAAAAATACATTTGTGGAATGCGACAATCAATCATGAATTGTAAACATTTGTATTAAATCATATAGTTTCCTGCAATAAAAGAGAATCAAGCACGAAGGTTAGCGTTACAAAATCACGGTCATTTTTCGAACTTTCCACGTATTTAACCCATTATGCCAATTTATGTTTGGTTTCAAGTCGAGAAACAAAATTGTACTTCATCTATTCCAGATGTGGTTTCTGAGAAAACATTGATATTCCAATGTCCGAGAGAGGAAATGGAGGCCACTATTTGTGACAAACAATAATCACAAAACAAGATTCTGGAACGCACATGGTGCCGAAGAACTCGAGCTTTCAACACCAATGAAATATTTTCGTGTCCCCAAATTACTCCATTCTTGGACACCACAAAAAATCAATGTATTCATTCAAGAGTTGAATCTTCTGGCTGAAATTATATTTCATGGAATCTGCAGAATGGAATGAGAATTGCTGACAAATAAAATTAAAAAAAAAAACATGATATATAGTGGATGAAAATAAAACATTTGGATGTACAAAGAAAAGTCAATCTTCCCACCTATTGTGGGTACAAAAATACAATACGAGACTTGGAAGAAAAAGGAAATTTGATAGTCTATCAGGTATAAACAATTGATCGACGAATTTCCTTGAATTGTTGAAAAATGAATGATCCTCCGGAGGTGAAAACGGATAGAATTGTTCGTCAGCACTTTCAAGTTAGAAACTTGCGAAAATTGAGCGCCGGGGGACAGGCGAAAAAGGGTTATACGGTTTGGAAAAGAGACGTGAAAGATAATTACACTAAAAACAATTTGAACCGGTTTGTGGATGCTTTTTGTGGCAGTGTCCTCATTTGAGTTCATCATGTTCTGCATTGCGACGCTCTCCATACTTGAGCAACGGCATTTTGCATTCAACGATTACTGCACGCACGGACGCACACGCTCGCTCCTCTCTATATGTTTCTACGAGTTTGGTGCAATTTCTTTCGAGATAGCACATGGAGGCTTCTCTAAGCACTTTCTCTGTTGTGTATTCCCAGGGGTTACATTGCAGCAAATATTGTACAATTGTTCAATTACATCAACGCCTAAAAAGCCAACTTTCCAAACCAACAATCAAACTTGGGTTACACGCATTATTATTTATATTTATCATTTTTTGTTTCCAACATTTTGCTTTCTAATTTAATTAACCACCTGAGTTTTAATTTCATGGGTGTCTCTCTCACTCTTTTTTTTCTTTTCTATGACAAACAAAACGAGCCGAAATTATATTTTTGCCTTCATAAATTGGTGTCTTCAAGTGTAATCAAAACACACTTGGTTGTTGCGAGCCGAAAAGTTCGTACACGTTGCAAGGCAAAAAATAGCAGGCCGATATCATTCGAGCGTTTCAGCATTTTCGCAGTAGGCATTTATGATAATAACACATATTCAGATAATGCGCAGTAACTGCGATTTCGTTGACCTTGCTTGGCAATTTTCATCCAAACCGCACTGAATTAGGCATATGGGACTGACAAAAAGCTGAGAATGAACGAAATCACCTTGCAGGTTGATTGAGCCAAAAAAATTGTTTTGCACAGATCTTCTGAACGTTGATTTTTATTGCAGGTTGTATGAACTCGGCTTTACGACAGGTGATTTGAATATTCAGTTAATTTTTTGTTTCTTTTTTTTTTTTCTACCGAACAGTTGCATTATCCGCAGTTAATATGGATTTGTATCCCGTCTTGATTTTCAAGTGTTTCTGGTTAGAAACAAATAAGGCCAGATCTTTCTTTAAGCTTGATGAACTTGTCTTCCCCGTTTATTTTTTATTTTTCCTTAATTCAGTCTCAAAATTAATTTCATTTCAATTGATTCAGTGCAAAAAATAATTGGAAGATAAACTAACAATTGAAGGAATAAATGTTATATGAATAAATTACATTCATTTTGAGATGTATTTTGCTGATGACAGTGAAAATGCTGGAAATAAATTCAAGACCTGAAGATTGACATGACAAGTACTTGACGTATTCGTTACGCAGATGTTAGTGACACTGCATGTCACGTTACCTAATTTCTCATGATCCAAGTTAGTATCTTGAATTTTTAATAACAGACGTTACCCAATCGATAAATGTTTGTTTTTATCGTCCAGGTCTCATGAAAGTGCATGTAATTTGATAAACAATCTTCACAATTTGCCCACGCTCAAGAATAGTTGAAATTGCGTAAATTTGTAATGAGTTTGATGTCGTTAATTGGTAGTTTAAGATAACATCAAGTGCATGCACGTTCAATCGCTAAATATATATATAGAATTTACATTCAGTCTTGTTACACAAGTCACAGAAAACTTGAGAATGTAAAACTTGAAACAGAAGCGATACCAAACCAAGACAATATTTTGCCCGTGAGAATGTGACTTGGAAAGATGTTATAGGAACAAAAAAAAAGCGCCTAACAATGTTTTGCGTAAGATAGAAATTGAAAAAAAAAAAAAAAATACAGAAATAAAAAGCCGAAGAAGCAATGGCTCGTTCGCCAATGGAGTTGATAAATTTATTGCAAGTTGCGATAAAAACATATACCGACCGACTGATGCCAAGCTTTTCTCGTATGCCGAAAACGCACTTCCTCTCTCGACGACCTTGCATTTATTTACGCAGCCAAATATCCTGGGCAAACCTCCAAATAGAAATACGAAAAAGATAACGACAACTCTGAACGTGAGGACGTTCAGATTTATACTTTAATCGTTCGTTTGTTGTTTCATGTTTTGAAATTAGTTGTTCCAAACCAGTCCCAACGGGATGGATTAATGAAACGTCCACATTTATCACTACCACCCAAATCTAGACCATTATGTTGGGCATTAATATCTAAAGACGTGTTTCTAATAAAGGTCGCAGGAACGATTTTTAACAACAACATAAAAGACAATAGCATGAAAGAAATCAGATGTATTATTAGTAAATTGTATGCTTTATTGTGTGCATGACCCAGATTGGTGGTGAAACGAAAGCAGAAGGTGCATCGCCAGGTTAACGTATTATAGTTGTCATCAAGAAAACTTGCTCGCGACCATTATAACGTTTTCACGTGTACTACAAGTATATTCTTGCAAATAACCTTTGATTTATATTGCTATAAGCACGTGTTCCACATTCGTTCCAACTCATCCCTATCCGCCAGCTCATTTTCCCTCGTGTCTCTGTTTTTTTTTGTTCAAAACAATTTCGACCTTACTCGATCTGACCTCAAATGTAAACACGACCTTTGCAGCGTTCTCTTTCGTCAAACGAAAAAAAAAGTAACAAATAAACCTCGTCTTGTTTTTAGTTCAAGACTCGGTGAGTTTCACGGTGAAGTGGAAAAAGGTAATAATAACAACAACGATGAAAAAAAAAAAGAAATAATCATAAAAATGGCTCGTTGCAATTTGCCATTCAGCGTATGCTCTCATTTGCGTCGATTATGTCGTTGAAATTTGCCTCATGAAACAAGCGAGTGTGATAGATACGCGAGGTGAATTTTAACAAGCCATTTTGGTTTAGATGATAGAGAAACTTACCAAGCCTAAATATGAAACTAAGAGTCCGGAGTGCGTTTAAGAACCATTTCAGAGTTATTTTGATTGGAGTCAGCAGTAACAGCAGGAAAAGAAGTGTTATCATTGCTCGGATAAAGCTGTTATTTATTATTGGGAAGTATGAATTGGGACAAAATGAATGTTGAACGGCTCTCTTTCTCTCTGTTGCTCCAAAGAGTTAAGAGGCGATTGATTTAAATGATCGAGCGAGGTGTGACAAAAAAAGTTGGCGAAAATGGTTTTTCATTCGTAGAGGGCTATTAGAAAATCTGGTTCGGCCTCGACTGCAACTGGTCTGAGCCGGAATAAAGATTGGCAATCGTGAAATTTCATCAGCCATTTTATATAGACGCCAAGAGGTGAAATAATATAGGAAATTCGTGGCAGATTATGTATATTAGTGTGAACAGTTTGTGTGGAAAAGGTTTCGCGAGGTCGACGACCTTTTCGTGTCTTGCAAATCGTTGAATCGTCGACCTCCTACGGCCTTTTGCACCACCTACTTACATCAAACTTGAGGTGGGGAAGAAAAAAAAAAGGAAAAATAAACCGTACGACGAAGATCGAGCATAATTCGACGCTGGGTAGGGACTTGCCGTTACGCCTAGGAGTCACGACACTAAACACAATATCGGGTTATAATATAATTGGTCACAGCCAGCAACGCTTGCGAGACTCTTTTTCTCCAGTTGTTTTATTTATCGATAAAGAATTTGTGCCTCCAGAGGCGCAAATTCAATCTCATCTGGTGGCAATTCAATGAAACCGTTTTGAGCCAATTTTGTAGAACAATTTTCAAAATCATCCTCCCTCCCCCCTTGCCAACTTTCAGGAAATGAATCAGGACCATTCAATTTGTTATATTATGATTCAGTGTGATTATCTTGATGGGCCATTTTGTTTTACAATAAAATGATACACAATATATGGTTCGCAATTTATTAATGCCGACAGTTTGAAACCTGTTTCTGAAGTGGCTGCAATGATAAACGCGATAGACTAATATTAATCCATCTGTCCGCAGTGATGTCATGTGTTTAGCGCAAAATGAATATGAATAAAGCGATGACAATGGGCGAACAATTTCTGTAAAAACAAGTGGTTGGAATGAGAGAGAGAGATAGGGAGAGAGAGAGAGACTTTGGATATATGTACAGCCGGTGCGTTCGTTCGCGTTAACAACTGCGGCTACATGGGTAATTGTTTTACGTTAGAGCGGCAATAAGTTGAAATGTGTCGGACCATATATGCACGTGCTAAAACGTGCCACGGTTTTATTGAATGCATTTGAGAAAGGTACGCTTAATGGATTTGGTATATATCGAGGTGAGGTCGTCGGCCTGGCGACATAACAGGCGACAAACCACACTTTCACGTCTACCGCGGCGAAATTCTACAAATTGAAATTCGAGTTCAGAATTTCTAATAGCAAAGTCGATGGATTTGAAACAGGAGTGGGATTTATAAGAGACTGCAATATATTTTGACATCCTTCGGGATCTAAATTTGTTTTGAAACAAGCATTTAAGTTTTAATTTTTCCCTTTTCATTTTTATACTTTTTTTTTTTTTTTGAACGAGTAATTTGAATTATGTAAATTAATGTGAGTTTCCTTTTGTTTTTCTGTTACAGGTAAGCAAAGCCCGGATGAAAATATTGAAAGGATAAGAAAATCAACGCTGATAAGTATTTGAAAAATGACAATTTTTTGTAGATTCTTTTTATCCGGAGGAATATAAAATTATTCCACAGTTTGAATGAGTCGTATCAAACGCGTTTTTCTCTCATGATACATTTTATCAATGCCAAACTTCGTTATCTGACTGCTATCGATTTGATTAATATTTTGTAGACAAACACCGAGTCATCATTATTTTCCATAAATCAGGCCTAATTTGCGTTACGGCGAAAACATGTTTGAATCGCGAAAACATTTTTTTTTTTTTTCGAAGACAAAATATATTGATATATGAAAATGAACTGGTGTTCCGAACAAATTGACTTGGATATAGTTTGAATTGTTTAATATAAAAATAATAATTGATTGAAGAACACCTTTGAGAGCTCAAGTGACGATTGTTGTGGCAATTCTATTTGTCGCTTATTGAGATTACGTAGACATATAGTTACCACGGGCGATTCTAAAGATTGAATTTGACCGTCGCGTGACCTTTCTTCCAATGACTTAAAAGGCACCCAACAATTTATTCATAAAACTCATCCTTATACTTGATGAATTTACTATTTACAGTTTTTTTATTATAACTAAAATGACCAGAATGTCAAGATTGTATTTGATGATTCTAGACAAAATTGCATCTCGAGTTGTATAAAAAAAGAGAAAAAAAACCATATTCAAATGTCAATTCAAAAGACACAGTCTCTTCAATCTAGCTCCTATTTTATTATCACATGCTGTTCATCATCAGGAAATCTTGAGATTTAATAAAGAAACGGGAAAGATGAAAGAACTGAGTACTAAAACGAAAAATAATGAAAAAATGTTTGTTAAAAAATTTGACAGGCTGAATATTTGCATGGGCGTCTTGGAACGTGAGGATAAGAATGTTATCGGAGCAAGTGAGAGGCGAATGAGGCTGCGATGAGCGGCGCGTTTTTGGAGGAGTTTTTGACAGAGACAAAAGAAGCGGTGGCGCTGTGCGAGAGAGACGGTACGAGCAAAAAGTAAAAACAAAAGACAAAGAGAGGAGTTGGCGGCGGGGCGGACAAAAATCGCAGACGAGTGTCTGGGACTCGAGGGGAGATAGCGATGGCAACGGGCAGAAGAGTAGTTGCTTCGCTTGGCTGCCTGTTTAGCTGGCACTTTTCCCCCTCGTTCTCCAGTTTTTTTTTGCTGCCAAAGCGGTCGAGAGAGCAACGAGGACGGAGAACATGTGCGCGCCGAGCAGAATCCAAACGAGGGGAAGGGTGTCAGCTGCGGAGCGCAACGCGCGGCACCTGGAGGGGCAATCGCACGCCGCGACCCTAGGAGGAGCGGTTAAACAGCGGATAGCTGACTCATAACGCTGTTGCCATGTTTCTACTGCGACTTCTAATTCTACGACCTGATGGCTTCGCGTCGTGCGTGTCCCAACCATTTCCATCTTCTTCGTTATTTTTTTCCTAATCAAGCAGTCTTCTCTCTCTCTTGCTCTGTCTTCCCAACGGCTCATCATCCTTTTTTTCTGTCGTTCATTTCAACTTTCATAATTCATCCAGCCGAACTGCAATTAACCCTAAAATCGATAAGCCCTCCGGTTCAATTACTTCTTTCACCTATTTTTGCAAGATTTATGAACCGTGCGTACAACCAGGGCTCCTCTTTCTTCCTCTCTGTTTGTTTTTTATATTCAAAATCCATGAATCAATTTTTATGTGATTTTTATGTCGATGAACAAAAGTTTGTCTCTTTTCTGGTGGACAAACAGGAATAAAAAGAAACGTAAATTTTCTGTGATTTATAACGCGAGTGCGCCTCGCAGGATTATTCATTGTGCCATCGCATCGCAGAGCTTTAAACAATGTTGAGGGCAGCAACAATATAGGATGGAGGAAAGGAAAACACCCAGTGCCTTTCATTGTTTGTTTGTTCACATTTTCAAGTTTCGTCTCTCCTCTCTTTTATTGCTTTTATTCGTTGACTCTTGCCGTTTGTTTTGCGTTTTTGTTTCTTTTTCCTATCGCCCTTTTTGTTCGGACAATGCACGTCCGTTTCGATTCTAAGCACAGGAACTCGCTCCTCGTTTGGTGATGCTAAAGGATACAAAAAAATGCATCATTTTGTCTGTGACTGGTGAACGTTTTTTCTGCGTTCCTTTTTTTTTCAAAGTCAAACTTCATGCGGACCGAGTTAGAAAATAAAAAGAAATGTTGATGAAAGGAAAAAAACCCTTGAATTGGGTTCTGCAATTTACATCTTATTTGAAATCAAGGAAGACAAATTGGTGTCCAAATTACCGAGCGCAACTCCGCCAATCAGGTGCCAGCTCAAATCCTGCTTTGCAAACCAAAATCGTTATTTGTATACCAATCTTTTTCACGGGCGTATTTTAAATTCTCCAGCATCATCCTAAAATACAACATCAGATCAAAAATAAGAATAGATTTCAATTCGCATGATAGAAAAGACAAACAATTGTAAACCAAAACAATTTTTTTTTTCAAATTTATATCTGATAAGACAGAAGAAAAAAACAAAAAATAAATTTAAATGAAAAACAACGAAAAAAAGGGGGGAAAACACAGAAATAGATATCTCTGTCAAGAGGCTAAAGTTTGAACTGTTGTTTTTGTTGATTCATTGCTTGTCAATCGTTTTAATTTGTGCACTTAACATTCGCTAAAATAATCTTATCTGAGTCTTATCAGCGTTAAGCGAACAAGTCGTTTCAATAAACATAAAATGGATGAATTCGTTAAAGGGGAGGGGAGGAGAGAGAAAAAAAAGTTGGCCGATGAGTTAGAACCGCGGGGAGAGATAAACCTTTGGTATTGTTTTGAGAGGAGAAATCAGCTTCGATTCGGGAAATCGGCACTGCGCTGATCAAAATAATGAAGCAGCTAGAGAAAAGAATCGGATTTGACTACAGTACTATAATGTGTGAAATCGCGAACGTGTCCGTTATGCAGGAAGATAGCACTAGGAGAAAAGCACAGTTAAGTGGTGTGGTACATTGTGAAGCCGAACGAGGTCACAAATTTCATTTTCAATTATAACACGCAACGAACGGTATCGACGTGACGACTGCTCGCGATAACAATGTGCTCTTTGGTTGCACCAATTTTTTTTCTTTCCATTCCTATTTTTCCATCTTTTTTGTCATTTTTTTCCACCAGCCACGCAAATGTGCACAGGATTAAAAAAAGGAGAAAAGAATTGGTAGGATTGAATTTGCTCTACGGCGCAATTTGCGAGGCGAAATTGAAGAAGGGGGGGTGGTGGTGTTTTGCACGCAGAAGGGGCGAAAAAAGAAGCAGGAGGAAAAAAGGAATTGAATCGCGATGATTGAGGAGGGGCGACGGGAAGGAAGAGCGACGTGTGCGTGGAAGACGCGCGGCTTGACCCAGAGACTCGTCTGTTGCGGCTTTCTTGGACGCAGCCTGAGAGCGAGTCTCCCCGAGTAAAATTCCTCGATGAGAAACGGAGCGGGGAGGTGCGATTTGAGGCTCGCTCGCCAGCCGTCCATCGTGGCACTTAGCTACTTTTATTCCCCACCGCGCGTCCCTTCTATTCTTGCCAAATAAAATCCGCGCCCCCCTCTCCGTTGCCAAAACAAATGCGCGCCATCTTTTTCCGTCTATCGGCGTCTCGTTCGCACCCCCGTGCTCGGGCGAAGGGCATTCGCGCACGCCCTCTGCCGTCTCTCTCTGTCCCATTGGCTCTCTCGGGCCGCGCGCCTTTCACCGCTGCGCGCGCGCGCACGCTCGGTGGTAGGGCATCGCGCCACGGGGCTCCGACGGCCGTCGTTCTCTTTTCACATCCAGACCTCTCGGACTTCGCATCAAACGTAATCTCCGTACTACATCCAATTATCCTCACCGCGTTCAATAGAATCCTTTTTTTCTCTCTCTCTCTCGCTCTCTATCTCGCTTTTTTTTCTTTCATCCCCGTCTCTCCTTTTTTTCGTAATTCTTTTCACGCTCGCGAGAGCAAACGAATAGCAAAATCGAATGAGACCATCCCCCGCCTGGTTTGTGTGTGCGAGATAATTCACTATGGGCTTTTTTTTTTCGTTTGTTTCTTTTTTTGTTCTTTTTATCATCAGTGAAGAGAAACACAGAAAGCACAACACGGAATGTGTGTGTTGGTGGAAAAACTATCAGAGCAGTTTTTGAAAAGCGACACGTCGGCCGGAGAAAACGCAACACTGAAATATCCGCGGTATTCCTCCTTCTGCGTCACGGAAATGCTCGATGGCTCGCACGGCTAATTGGAAGTCGAATAAAATACATGAGTGATGACGGAGGCAGTTTTTGCGCGCGACGAGAAGCGACTCGCGCGAACGAAGACGAGCGACTCCCAGGGAAGAAAATCGAGCGCCGCGGTTATGTCGGTCGGGCGGGTTTGGCTGCTAGCGGCGCCCCCCTACCTCCCCTCCCCCACTATCGGCCGTGCGTTCTCTTTTCGTGTTGCTCGGGCGCCCCACTCCGAGCCCGGCGAATCGAATCACCTTGCATATCAAACTGCGCTCTCTCTTTTCTTCCATGCAACGGCCTAGACGTCCAACGACGCTTTTATCTTCGCAAATTCACAAAGCGACACCACACCGCTGTCCTCCCTCTCCTCTCTCACCCGAAGGGATTTCCCCTTCGATTTCGGAGCAACCCAAAAGAGCGGCCGAACAATGCCGCGTCGAAAAAGCGCCATTCCCACCCCTCGTCTTCGTATGTTTTCTCAACGGTCCACTGAGATAGTCGTTACTCTCAACTGAATTGCAATGTTGCCAAGCGGAGGAGCTTTCCTTTGCATCATCTCTCGTCCTTCCTACGTCCGCCCCTCCACCGCAGGCTATATTTGTTTAGAAAAATGTCCTGACCTAACGTTGCCATATTTAGCGTTTCCGACTTGTGCTCAAGAAACGCCGTATCCTACGAGCCAGATCTCCCTCCCTGTAACTTCCATCCGATGAACTTGAATCGCGGCTAATTTACAACAAAGTTTACTCAAGTTCACACTTTTGTTACAGATTCTTCAATTTTGCTACCATTGCTCATTTTATACTTATTGTTTCGTAGAAAATATATTGTGTCCTTGCAACTGTCAATACTGAATCAAATAAAATTGATTCAAATATTATCAAAGCCTTTACTGAAAAATGGACGATATTGTTATATTATAGACTCCTTTTTATCGTCAGAGCCAATGGTTAGTATTGCAAATATATTTTCATCGTATGGCCTTCATAAATTTGCTTTCAAAATGATAGTATAATATTATTTTTTTTATTGCGGATAGTAAAGAATAAAACCAAATGTAAAATATTGAGCACTGAGTTTTATATTTGCAGTATTTGATGCTGAGTTCCGAGAATTGTAACGGTTTTTGATCCGAGTCATTGAGTTGCTTCAATATTGGACTGATTGAAGTAATTGATTTATTTTCGGCCCAGTCAAACATTCAATCTGTTTTGAATGAACTTGAACTTTACGTAGATGCTTTCTCACAACTGGGTTGCGCGTTAACATCGCAAGATTGTTATGAAGATGTACGGACCAGAATCTTGCACTTATGAAGTCTTTGAGATGAGTTGATAACAACGTTTGCTTGAGTTGCCTTTGAACCAATTAAACTGCATTACCCTTGGAATCAAACTCAAACGTCCATCTTTACTATTCCAATTGAGACACCTGCCTTTTTTATACGTTAAAGTATGATTTATAATAGTAAAAGATGTTTTTATTTTTCAATTTCATTTATTACAAAAAAAAAACGTAAAAAGAAAACATGAAAAATACTATCCTGAAAGGCGTTGTTATTTGCATAATTGTTGGACAATGATCTCCATTCGAGACTTATTCTAAAAGTAAAAGATGAACAGAGGGGCTAGTCGGGAATAAAAATATATTACTTTATTACAGCTTCTGTTTGAAACTGTAATTCGTGCATACAAAGTACACGCGGCAGACATGAAAAAAAAATTATTGAACTTGATTTAGTATTCAGGTCGATGAAACGTACGTCCTTCGATAAAATCGATTTAAAAATGGCTAGCTGATTGAATCCCATTAATTTCTTTATGACTCGTCTACTCTGTTCTCATTCTCTCTTTGATGTTCGACAGCGAAAATAAAGTCCTCGAATCACAAATTTATAGCTGCACGAAATTGTAATTCAATTCTCGCGTTCTCTTTTTTTTCACCTGAATCAAATTTACGCAACTTCTTTACACAGGCTTGATAAAATTTTATAGGAATCATTTTTAGGGAAATGAATTTTTTTGATTGTTAAAATAGATTTTAAATAACTATAACTATGATAATTGGAGGAAAAAGTTGTCATTTTTTAGATCATTCATTATAAATTCGAATGACGAATGAAATATTGTAGTGGAGATTGAATTAATTTGTATGATTTGTATGTTTCAGGTATGGACGCGTGCAAAGCGTCAAATTGTTACCACGGGGTGAGGAGTGCCCCGTGGACGGAAGTTGCGGGAATTCACTTGGTGAAAGCAACGAGACAGGTTCAGGTTCTGGAGGGTCCGATGGTGGCGATGGCGGCACCGTCGGCGCTGCCAGCGGCGCCAATGGCGCCAGCATCAGTGGCTCCAGCTCGACGACGAGCGGGGGAGCATCCGCGACGGTGGCGTTCATGGATATCAAGTCCGCTGCGAAGGCCCACGCGACAGAGCACACCCTCGACGAACGAGCTCTCACCACTCAGTACTACGAACCTCAACACCTTCAACATAGATTTCCCTCACACGGGTAAATGTCACACATCAACGACAATCAATTCTAATTATTCTAAACCAAATAGAACCATGAAATCAAAAGTACTTTCAACTTGCATATTAATAGAATATTTGTCATTGTGAATTTATTTATAAAACTGATACAAGAAATGATATGGCATTATGTTGCTATTCATTTACATTGAACTGGTAGGAATCTTAAACTTAAAATTAAAATTTGGTCACCTGATACCGGTTACAAGACGTAATTACATCCGCCTGGAAAACCTTGTACCATTGACATTATTCGTTTAACAAACGTAATTGAATTACAATAGAATGGCAACAGTTTTTATTTAAAGTGTCAGTTGGTTTTGAAATGACGAAAAATATAAATATATTGATTTGAGGATCGTGAAATGAAATATGTACGGTCAGTTTTGCGAGCAATTTAATAATTACAGAAATAATTTGATATAATTTAATATTCGTACGAAAAAGCATGTGCAATTTTCGAAGCAGGCTTTTGTATTAAATTTGTGTGTTTGGTATCATATTGATGAATCAGCGTTAGAGGATTGGTATATTAATTGCAGATGGATAATTGAAAAGCAAAAATGTGGACTTTTCAAATGAAAAATATGAAACAAGATATATAATGGTCATGAACGGCCAGTGGTATTAAATATTGGGGAACCAGGCCTTTATCACTACCGTGCACGTTTAATAGGGCGAACAAAAAAATGAATAAACATGAACTGAATGCAAATGATGTTTTTTTGTTTTCTGTGACAGGAGTTCAGAGAATTCCGGATCCAGCGGCAGCGTTGGAGGAGAAAGAGAGCGTGAAAGGGAGCGGGAACGAGAGCGCGAGAGAGAAAGAGAACGCGAGAGGGAACGAGAACGGGAGCGTGAGAGAGGCGAGAGGGAGCGAGAACGCGAGAGGGAGAGAGAACGAGAGCGGGAACGGGAGCGCGAGAGGGAACGAGAAAGAGAGCGGGAGAGGGAGCGGGAGCGAGAGCAACGGGAACGGGAGCGCGAGCGGGAAAGGAGCGACGGGTTTGAGTCACGAGGCTCGCATGGGAGCTTCTACGCGAGCGAAAGCAGGAGCAACCGGTCGTGCGTGGGCGGCGCAGTCGTTGGCAGCGGCGTCGTCGTCGGCGACCCGACAGCTGTGGATCCCGGCGGTTACATTCCGCGCGGCCGACCGCCACCACCTCCTGGTAGCGCCTATCACGTGACGTCTACGAGGGCGAGGGACCGGCTTTACCCGCGAACCACTTCGTATTCGAGCGGTCCGCCACCCCCGCCCCACCTAGATCGCCACCGCACTACCATCATCAACTCCTCCTCATCGTCCTCTGCCTGGTCCTCCTACGAAACGGCTAGCTCGAGGTACGCTTCGATACCACCGCCACCCTCTCCTGCTAACGCTGAGTCTTACAATGATGAACCAGGTAATTCAATATGTTTCTTATCCCTATAAGTGCACCAGTCAATGACCAGACACCACTCAATTTTAATATATATATATATATATAACGATCGCGAAATTATCGAGTTGGTTATATAAGTTGAATTGATTAAGATCAACGTGAAATAAATTAATCTTGTGGCCGTGAGGGTTGAATCGATTGTTGATGCTTCTGACTTATAAAGTTTATTAACAAACTTAATGATCGGAACAAAACCGAATGAGATATACGTACATCAGCGGTTTATAAATATTCAGCAGACATACAATTGAATTTTTTTATCGGTTTAAGTTTATTCCATAAACAACGAGCGGGGAAGGAGTCAAATGCGGAGTATTGAGATGAATCGCTTCATTCGCGAACGTTTAAAAATGAACAAAAGCCATCGAGGGGAATAAAACGTGGAAGGTTCTATTGTAAAGGGAAAGAAAATGAATATGAAATACAATCTTTGACAAAAGGAAAAAAGCGGGCTTCTGTTTTGTGAAAAAATTAATGAAGAAATTGGGTTTCAAGAATATACCGAACCAACTATTATTTCATAATTAATTCTTATATTTTGGAAATAAAATAAACGAATGAATGAAAAAGAAAGGTTCATAGACAGTGGGAATTTAAATTGCTCATTTCTATTTACGTTTCATTGTTCTTTTGAATTGCATCGAATGATTTTCATGACGATTTCACTGTCTTTTCAAAGCGAAATGTGAAACAAAAAACCTTGAACAAATTGGCACTATGAACTATTAGTCTACGTTCAAAGTTCCAAGTTAAAAATAAAACTCAAGTTAATAGCACTTTTCCATAATTTTATCGGCGCATTATTAGAATTATTTGCAACGTGTATTCTTCCATAAGAACAAAAATTATGAATCAAATTATAAACACGAATTAAACATTCAGTAATGAATTTACCTAAACTATTAGTCCAAATGATTTATCCTCTTCTTTTTTGTTTAAATTTCATTTGAAGATTAAAAGAAAACTCGAAAAAAACTTTAGATAAACAAAAAAAGTGTTTATTTGAAACTTTTATCTAAAATCAGAATTTGTTTTGATGTTTCAGTGAGTGTCGGAGTTGGAAGCGAAAGGAGTAGTAGTGGAAACTGTAGCCTGAGGCAACACAAGAAACAACGAAGAAAATCGCGAAGTGGCAGTAGTTCCCCGAGCGGGAGCAGCAGGTCCGGTAGCAGTAGCAGCAGTCGGAGCAACAGTTCCGGCGGAAGCTCGTCAGGCGGCAGTGACTCGCCGGCGTGCTCGCCACATCGCAGCAGCAACGCCGCGGTCACGGAAGACCGTAGACCCCTCGCGATCTGTGTACGCAACCTGCCGGCTCGCAGCAGCGATACCTCCCTCAAAGACGGCCTCTTTCACGAATACAAAAAGCACGGCAAAGTAACGTGGGTGAAGGTCGTCGGCACGGCGAACGACAGGTACGCGCTCGTTTGTTTCAAAAAGCCCGAAGACGTTAAGAAGGCGCTTGAGGTTTCCCACGACAAGCTCTTTTTCGGCTGTAAGATCGAGGTCGCGCCCTACGCGGGATACGACGTCGATGACAATGAATTTCGACCTTATGAGGCTGAACTTGACGAGTACCACCCCAAGGCCACGAGAACGCTCTTCATCGGTAATCTTGAGAAGGACGTCACAGCATCCGAACTGCGCAAACATTTTGAACCGTTCGGTGAAATTATCGTAAGCATCTTTAGTTATCGTGCATTGTTATCATTTTTTTTGTGCGAGTCCAAAAGTCACAATTGATTTGGAAAAGTTTGTTTCTATTTCGAGCACTTTTTTGATATATAAAAGAGGCAATTCCAGTGAAACGAGTGTGTACAAATAAAGTGATAAGAGGAATAAAGTGGAGTGTGATTTTTTCAAGTCAATGACCACGTCAGTTTTTCGAACGTTTATATGATTTCGGAAATGTAAACAGCAGTATTAAAATTTTCATAATCGAATGGAATTAAAAAGAATGAACACTAATAGTAGTCGTCAAAAGAACTTTTGCAATCAAGAGTGACTGGACAGACATGACGGAATGTAAAATGAAAATGTGGATTGTAATGTTCATTGTCGTTTTGTGCAGGAAATTGACATCAAAAAACAAGGTGCTGTGTCGAGTTACGCTTTCTGTCAGTATTCCGATATTAGTAGCGTAGTCAAGGCGATGAGGTCGATGGATGGCGAACATTTAGGCTCCAATAGAATAAAATTAGGTTTCGGAAAATCTATGCCAACATCCTGCGTTTGGGTGGACGGCATTGGAGGTAATGACATCATAAAACTTAATAAAACTCATAAAACTTTGAATCAAAAACTTTAAATTGCAACTTTTTTTCTCCCAACTCCATGAAGCATTTATTGATATTGCGTTTGTTAAATATTGTTAAACTCTATTTCATTTTAGATTGCGCATCGGAAAAATACGTAAATATGCAGTTTCATCAGTTTGGACCTATAACGCAAGTTTTAGTGGACAAAGAACGAGGTCAAGCTTTAGTGTTTTTCGAGCAAATAAGTTGTGCACAAGCAGCCGTCAAAGAAATGCGCGGTACGACGTTGCGTGGACGTCGCTTGCAGGTCGACTTTGCGTCCAGAGAATGTCAAGAATCGTTTCTTGAGCGATTAGAAGATCAAGGTTTCGTCGGCGAAAAGCCTTGGGACATGAGACCGTCGCCGGCTGCGACCTTTGACGTCGCGTAAGCATGAATCAATTCTTTGAATTAATAATCTTACTTTTTTCGTTGATTTATTTATTCAATCAGTTGTGATACACGAATCAAACTTTCAATTGACAGGAGAGAGCGCAATTTCGAATCGGCTGTCACAGTGAGCAACTCGGGGAGTAGGTTTACACGATACGACACGCCACCTCGCGCGAGGACATCGAGTTACAGTCGAACACCAGGTGGCGGTAGCACTCCAGGCGCTAGTCCAGCACATCCCACGGGCATGTCGCGGAGCAGTAGGCGAGCTTACCAAAGTGACCCGTATTACGAAGCTGACTACACCGAACCAACGCCGCGGAGGTTCCGAAGCTACGACGAATTTAGCCAAGGAAGTGGCGCGAGTCACGACGATTATGAAAACAGTGTTCTTGGCGATGGTAAATATCAAAACTTGATTGTTATCGTAAGAATGATAAATATACATATCGGTCGCTCAATTTTGTCATTAAATTTTTCAGCTCCACAAACGCCAGTACCTTTATTGCCTCCACCAGACATCAGACACTTGCAGAAAGAGCGTGTCCATTTATTGGAACAGCTCGAAGAGTGTCCGAGTAGTGGTGACGAGATGGGTTTCAATCCTAAAAAGCGTCCGAAACTTGACGGCGCGACAATACTCTGCGAAGACGATGAACCTGAGATTGCCTCGCTTTTGGTGACCTCGCATTCGGGTCGCAAAGGCATGGAAGTCAGGCGTGTCAGTGACAATAAAGTCATGGTCCATCATGTCACAAGAAGAGGCAGCTGTGACGGTAGAGGACCTGGTCCATGTAAACGTCGTCGCGATAATACCAGCAGGTTCGTTCACTTATTTTCTGAAATTCTATTCAATGATTATAATTTAAATGTCAATTTTATAATTGCATCTATCAAAGTTGACAAGTTTTTAAACGTAAATCGAAATTTGTTCACAGGCATCACGAGCATCACGAGGGTTCACGACCTGGAACTCCTCTTGTAGACGAGCGTCCAGAAAATATCATTCCAAGTGAGCCTCGGAGGTTTCGTGAGCGCAGTCACGAGGGTCCCTTATCCCTGCCTCTGCCTCGGTTCGCTGCTCAAATGCTGAACAATAATAACAACAGCAATAATAACAACAACAATAACAGCAATAGTAGTACTATCAGTAATAGCAGCAGCAGCAGCAGTAACGGTTCACGTTTGGCAGGTAGCAGTTTATCTAAAATTGCAAGTCCACCTTGCACAAGCAACGCGGTGACAGTGCCGCTACCGAAGACTGCGCCGCAGCCGCCTGCTTCGCCTCCGCCGCGACATCCTAGTCCAAGTCCTACGAGCTCTTCCGATAGCGAAACAGCGCCGCAATCACCTAGTCTTGAAGAACGGATACGATCGTTGGACGAAAAATATGAAAAGTGGTCCGGTTCGAGGCAGCAAAGTGCTTCGAACAGTGAGACTCTTTCCAAAATAGATTCTGCGATATCCGAAAGATTTAGGTATATTCTTGTTTTCTTTTTAATTGTTCTGTCTGAAGGTTTGTTTTTAGTTACAAAATGTAATGGGTGTATTTGTATTTGTTTTGCAGGTTCCGGCATAAATTATTGGATATGGATTTACACGAGGTGCAGCCATCGGACATTGTGAAATCCGTTCTAGCAAAGCGAAGTGTTTTCGATGAGGATTCCAAACGGTTAGAGAACTTTAGTGAGAAATATGAACCGCGCGAGTTCACGGGTGTGATTGGTGCGAGTTCGATGATCGGTAGTAGCAGTGCACTGATGGGTAACTGTGCGAGCAAAGTGTGTCTACAGTATCCGTTTCCTAGTCATCCACCGGTCCAGTCTGCGACCACAGCGATCGCCCAAACGCTGCATATGGGAGGAGCCTCGCCGTCCAGCAGCAGTGTTCTGATGCCGACAACACCAAAGGCTGATTCACGAGCAGCGATGCCTCATCCTACCACGCCTATAACCCCAGGCACGTCCATGAAAACGGCTAGCCCGGAACTACCACCGGTTTCCTTGCCGATCAGTATACCCTGTTCGTCGTCATCCACGAGTTCGGCGAGTCTTCTTGGCAGTGGACCTGCACACTCGCCGAACGTTCACTCGTTCGGTGCTTCGACGAGCAGGACGATAGAAAGCGCTTCCACCAACGCGAATGTTTCCCTTTTAACGTCGAGCTATACTCACGTCACGAACACAGCTTCGACGACAACACCGACGAGCAGCCATTCCACTCACGTTTCCTCTTTGTCTACCTCTTCTAGTAGTATATCAAGCACGACGACCATCACGACGACGGCCGGAGCAACAACGTTACTTGCCACTGCGACTTGTGCTTCTCCTCACACGAGTTCCACGAGGACTCGCAAAGAAAGCAGCAGCAGCTTGCATGGACGCGACAGGCACAGCAAGTCCAACGAGTGCACGTCGCGGAAGAATCGCAAAGACGAGTCCGAGTCGGACAAGTCTAGGAAAGATCGGGAGGAGCATGAGGACAGGCATGCGGAGAGTAACGACGTTCAGAGCAAAGAATCCAAAGAGAGCAAACACGAACGAAAGGAACGGGAGGAGAAGGAGAGGCGAGAGCGAGACGAAAAGGAGAAACTGGAACGAAGGGAAAGAGAAGAGAGGGATCGGCAAGAACAGAAAGAGCGGGAAGAGCGTGAGAGGCGAGAAAAGGACGAGGAACGAAGGGAGAAGGAAAAGTTGGAGAAAGAAAAACAGGAGAAGGAGCGTCGAAATCGCGAGGAAAGAGAACGGGAGAGGCGAGAAAAAGAGGAGCTTGAGAGGCGAGAGAAAGAGCGGCTGGAGAAAGAGAAGCGCGAGAAAGAAGAACGAGAGCGTCGGGAACGTGAGGATAAAGAACGGAAAGAGAAGGAAAGGCTGGAAAAAGAGCGACAAGAAAAAGAACGATTGTGCAGAGAAAGGGAGGAGCAGGAGCGACGCGAGAAAGAAGAACGCGAACGTCAGGAGAAGAAGGAACGCCTTGAACGGGAACGAAAACGTGAGAAGGAAGAGAAGGATCGGTTGGAACGTGAACGAAGAAAAGAGAAGGAAGAACGCGAGCGCATCGAAAAAGAGAAGCGCGAGAAAGAAGACAAGGAGAGACACGAACGTGAAAAGAGGCGCGAACGAGAAGATCAAGAAAGGCGAGAGCGTGAGAAGATGGAACGTGAAAAACGAAGAGAACGGGAGGAGAAGGAAAAGGAACGAGAAAGAGAAAGGGAAAAGGAAAGAGAGCGTGAACGAGAAAGAGAAAAAGAAAGGGAACGAGAAAGGGAGCGAGAAAGGGAGAAGGAACGTGAAAAGGAACGAGAAAAAGAACGGGAGAAGGAGCGGGAAAAGGAAAAACGAGAACGTGAAGACAGGCGTCAGCCGATCGAGAACCATCATCAATTCAATGCTCAAAATCAGATGCAGAATCAAGTGACGATGAAGCGACGTTGCTCATCGCAAGAAGCCCCCGCCGAGGAGGATATCAAGCGCATGAAAATGTCGGATCATCGACGCGACATCAAAGACAAGTCACGAACTTCCCGCAAGTCCGAGGATCGTAAACACCGTACCGACTCTCACCGGACTAATCGCGAAAATCGTGATAACCGTGAGTGCCGCGAAAGCAAGGACAACGGAAACTCGGATAACAAGGACAACTGCAACTCCCAGTCGCATGATCTTGTCAAGGAAACGAGTCGCGAGGGAAAGGAGAACAACCGCGAAAGCGGAGGCGGTAGCAGTCGCGACAAACAACGCAACAAGAAGAACCGTGACAAGGACAAGGAGAGGGATAGAAGTCCGCGGGTCTCGCATGAGTCCGACAAGGACTTCCTTTCCCGACTGGATCTGTCCAAGAGAAACGATTTGATTTCCTCTATTGAACAGCCATCTCATCGGGAACGTGATATCCAGCAATTGCACCACCACCAACAACCTCCGTCTTCTGTCCACAGTGACATCGATTCTGGTGCACTGTCAACCCATGAAATTCAAAGCACTCGTCATCCATCGGCTACAGACACAGATAGTGATGAACCGAAGAAACATTCCATCTTTGACATTGTCGATGACGAACCTGCTTATATAAGCATGTATGATAAGGTCAAGGCACGCTCAACTAAAAATATGCAAAAATTAGAAGAAGAAAAACGACAGGTACTATTTATTTTCATTTTCATAACACATTTGTTCAATTTTTTTTTTTTATTTAATTATTAATGTAAATTAATGATTTGTTGTTTTGTTTTCCTCAGGTTCGACTGAAAGACAAGTTCTCACAGCTGAAACGTAGTCGAGCGAGGCGAGAAGAGAAAAAGCAAAGCACTTCCTGGGATGGTGACTCAGTTAGCAGCAAGGCTCTGACGGAAGATGAAGCAACTTCGGAATCAGATTCTGCCAGAGCTAAATCGCTATCGAGGAAGGGCTCCCGATCACGAATTCATTCAGAAACCAGCGAAGAGGACGAGGCTCATTTCAACAACAAGATGCACAAAGTGGTAAAGACGGAACGGTTCCACGAGAGCGATGTTGATCTTGGTTTCGCTGATACCGAAGAGAAGCACAATTCTCACAAGTCCAAGACAAACTTGATGAATAACATCCGTTTGAACATAAAGGAAGAACCGCGGACATCTGATGACGAAGAACACCGTATGTCCATCTCGTTTCGAACAAACACGCCGGTTATTACGAATAATCACGAGCGAGAACCTCGCAAGAAGTCGCACAAGAAGAAACAAAAGCGACAGAAAAGCTCAGTTTCCAGCGAGGATGGCATCAAAGTGGAGAATGACTTGTTGGATCATAAGAACAACAAGTCTAATATGATCACCGAGAACAACTTCGACCATTCCAACCACTCGTCTTCCACTCATTCTTCGAGCTCATCGATGTCAACGTTAAACACGTCTTCTGCGTGTTCAGTTCCTACGACAACAACTCTTGCCACCAATACAATTACATCATCAACAACAACTACCACCACCACCTCAACAAATTCCATCAACGAGATTTCCGATGAGAAATTGCGAACTGACAAGAAACAAAAGAACAAGAAAGAAAAAAGACGAGAACGCAACGGTGAGGATAAGGCCAAAGCCAGAAGAAAAAGACTCAGCAGGCAAGAAGCGAGGGACAGTCAGCGGATGGAGGATATTTTTGGTCCTCTATCAGATGACGTGGACTCTGCAAACGATTCCTTCTTCAATCCGGTGTACATTGAGAATAACGCTTATGGTTCGGACAGTGATGGAGCGCGAATCATCGACGTCGACAGGATACTCAGAAAGTCGGAGAAGAAACGCCGTCATGATTCGCAAGACGAGAACAGTGTAGACTTGGCAGCGGCTGGGCGTGAGATCGAAGCCAAACTTCTTGGCTTGTCGAGCTCACCGAAACACACGCCTGTTTGTACAGTTCAGTCGAAAACCAACGACATGGACCATGATGTCTTCCGGTTCACTGACGACAATGATAGCGTCGAGCCTTCGACACCGAATACAATAATAACGGAGAAAATCAAAGAGAAGAAGAAGAAACGAAAGAAGTCGAAGGAGGAGCGCACGCGCAAGGATTACCATCACCATCACCACCACCATCATCACCATCATCACAACGAGAAGAGTGGAGCTTTACCGTACCTCGGAGCCGGTCCTAGTCCACCTCGTGCGAGTAGTCCACTTATTCCCAAAACCATGTCCCCGACATTGCCTACGCAACGTGAGAATTTGATAAGTCCAATTCCCAAAATATCATCGGCTGTTACTAGCATTTGTCCGATTTCAACTGAGATCAACGACTCCCTCGAGATGGTGAAACCAGTTGAGAAGAAGAACTTGGACAAATTCATTCCAGGATTTGGCATCGACGTTGACGACACGATTCACGAGAATGCAGTCAAGAGTATATCAGAACCAGAAGAAAGGGAAGCCAGTTTAACATCCCGTGCAAGTAGAGAAGAAACGCAGGTGCCAGTGTCAAGGGTGTCGCCTCCTCAGGTTGAAGACCATAGCAAATCCAGAGTTTCCATTTCACAAGAAGAGACGGAAGACGCTGTTGCAGCGCTATTGGAAGATGCCTTTGGAGGTTCGACCGAAAACTATTCGTACGAGGGTGACGAGGTGGAAACGCAGTCGCACCGTTCCAGTGACCAGTCTGCAACCAGCAACGATGAACCTAACGAGGAGAAAGAACCGGCAGAAAGAGATGCAGTAGATGAGACCGAGGATGGACAAGAAACAAGAGACGATGGTGATGTACAGCAGCCCGACGAAGAACAAGAGGTGCTGAAAGAACCTTCGGTGGTGACCGCAAGACCTCAGGAAGATGTGGAGGAAACGGAGCAAGCTGTCGAGAGTTTGAACATCAACACGGCTGATAGCGAAGCAGACCTGAAGCCTGACACTCCGCAGAGCGAGCACGACCTCCAAATCGACACTGATACAGAAGAAGATCCGAATTACGAGAACTTCGATTTGAACCAACCGCCCAAGACTCCGGACATCCCGACATTCTATAAATCTCCAATCAAAACGCCTACCACAACAATTGCCACACCTATCACTAGTCCGGAGAAACCGCTGGAGAGCCGCTTGTCCGCGACAGCAATAGTGGTGAAACTGCAGAGCCCTCCGAGCAGCGTGATAACACATTCTTGGAACTTGAGTGATCACAAGACTCGCGAGATCGTGAAAACTCCACAGGTAGATGCTGCAGAGCCCGGAGCCTGTGCGACTGAGCCCGAAAGCTCGCCGACGTGCACTCCTAATCGCACGCCATTTACATCTCCACCATCGCCGTCGCCCTCAGCGGCAGCGGTGCAGCATTACAAGCCGACCAAAGTCACGGCAATCTCAACAACAGCCACAACCTCCGTCCATCTGTCTGTCACTGCTTCTCGACCAAACATCGTGACTTCTCAGTCCATCTACCAGCGGTTCCCGATCTCCACTCAAAGTCAGATGGCTCCTTTGCGGCAAGTCGTGCCGAAGATAACCAGTGTAGTTTCCACGACCTCGACGACAACACCGACTCCTAGTCTGGCGCCTTTGCCACCGTTGGTCCCGGCTCGGATGCCTCCACTGGTACCCTCGCAGCAATCTCAATCTCCGAGAGTGTCTCAGGCTTTGTCACCAAACGGCCAGTGGTCCAGATCAACTAGCATCCCGAAACCAACAACACCCACCGCTGTCCGAATCCCGATGAGTGTTCCTGTGAGCGTCTCGATTCATAAGCAAGGTCAAGAAACTCCAGGACAACAGCACATCTACTCCACCGCTGTCAGTCAGCATCCGGTGATTCAGCACGCTCCTGGTATGAGGGCTTTGGCTCCGGGAAGCAACTATCCTCGTGGAGGATTGCCTCCGTTGACCCTGAACATTCCACCGCGACCCTACATGCCTGGCATCCCGGTCGAATCGAAGTTGTCCACAGGACTGCAAGTTAAGAACTCTCGCGATGTGCTGTGCAACAAGTCGATTATCGAGACGCTCATTCCAGTCAATCCGAACGAGCCACCGCCTAGGTTGGACGAACCAAAACTCTCTCCTGCCATTATACCAGAGCCGACCAACAAAGCTTCAACCTCGCCTAAGGTCCCATCGCCCAACCAGCCTCCGACATTCATCCCGGAAACTGCCAAGATTGAGATCAGCGCAGGAACATCCAATCCAATGTTCAACAAATCGAACGCCATCACAGAACCGTGTCTGACATCGCCGAAACAAAAAACCGAAAATCCTCTGCAGAAACAAGATCTCGCTAACATGCCTCTGCTTACGACGCAGCTGCCAAGAGCTTCTACTCCTAGCCCGGTCATTGTGGTGAATCACGGACAACAGCAGCAGATCGCTCAGAAGGACTTACATTCGCCCAATCAGTCGCTCATCAAGACGGTCATCCCGATCGCTCCGACGCAGGTGGTCAACGAGAATTGCACAGATCGCGAGTCCGCACCAAGCCAGCAGAATGTGGTAACCACCCGTTCGGTTGGCTATCCTACCAGCACGTTAACCTCTTCTTATCTAGCTGTCGGTACTTATCCATATGCCAGCAACATCATTGATTGCGTTCGGGAAACCGATCAAGACAAGACATCAGAAGTGCAGAACAAAATCAATGCTCAATTCAAGTCCATCAATGTCTCTCCCAGGCCGATGTATGCTGTGGAGAACAACGCTGTTCATGAGAAGCATGTTGATAAGTTAGAAGAATCTAAAGACCATGACATGAAGATCAAAGTGGAGAAAGAGGAAGCGGAAGAATGCGGTCAAGAAGCTACGGAAGTCGACATCAAACCAAAGACTGAACTGGCTGAAATTAAAGTCGATGAAATCAAGTCCGAAATCTTGGAAGTTAAGACGAAGGAAGAGGTTTGCGAAGGTGCAGGACAATTGGCGATAGTGGATCCTTTGTCAATCGACAAGGACGAACAAGCAGACAGCAAAGAGGACAGCGATTACTGGTCTGCCAAGGAGGTCAACATTGAGAGCGTTATTAAGAAAGTCGACGCTCTCTGTGACGGTGAGACCAATGATGGGGAAGACGATCTGGATCAGACACCGGAAGCAAACTGCGAGTCTCTGGAGAGCGATAAGAACGACGCAGAATCGTGGTTTGATTCGGAATCAGCCGACGGCGACAAGAAGAGTGCCCTTGACGACCAGGATGATAAGGAGACCAGCGAGATCGAAGTTTCCAAATCCAAGCGAGGTCGCTCGAAAGGTCGCCGTGGAGGTCGCGGAGGAGTGACGACTCGTCGGGGCGGACGAACGGGTACAATTGTAGCGCCTGTTCCTGTAGCATCAGCAATGCCTCACAGACGTGGAGGTAGAACAGCCAAGAGTACAAAATATGCCGAGAAGAACAAGCTGCCGGCAGATGTTTACGAGTTCCACGATGACAGCGAAGAGGATAATGCTAACCGTCCCAGACTGATCTTGACAATCAAATCTCCCGGGCCGAATGGTCCGAACGTTCCAGTCGCAACTCCTGTTGCCGCTGTCAAAGAAGTTCCAGCTGAGGAATTCATCTCTCCAGCTACCAACACGAGAAAGTCGAAGCGGTTGGCAGAAAAAGACGGAAGCAGATCATCCGTCGATGACGTTATTGAAGATGTCGTTCGAGGCACACAGAATAAGAACCTTGCCCGTAGAAGTACTAGACAAAACAGCTCGACCAATAAGATTGGAAAACCTATCGCTCCCACTGTTCCAGAGCTTCGCAAGTCACCGCGAGGTGCGAGGAAAGGAATTAGGAGGTCGTCTGAGAACAACGATGACGGCTTGACAAAGGTTAAAGATTCCGAGAACATTCATGAGACTGCTGATAAGGATGAGGATGAGGACGAACAGGCTTTGTCCAGGGAGGAATTGTCCAAACCCGAGGAACCTGAGAAGACACCAATTTCAGTCGCACTGGTACAAAAGACTGCGTCTCCGCACGAACCAACGACCCTCATAGATCCGGTCACAGGAATGCTGATCCCCATGCGGGAATCTGAAGAGGGACAGTACATTCCTGTCTCTCAATCAGTTACAATCAACCAACAACACAATGCAACCAAGACCATCATAGAGCCTGCAATTGTGAGACCAGCTCCTGTCAAAGAAGTGGTACCTGTGCCTGAAGAGCCTCCAGCACAGCCGCCGCCTCCTCCTCCTCCTCCTCCTCCTAGAGTAATCGAAGAAGAACCCAAGCCGACTCCTCTTGTGGTGAACAAACCATCCATCCCGCAAAAACCATCTTCGGTGCTCGTTGAGTCGCCTCAGATACAAAGCACTGTTACTATCACTCCAACAACTATAGTTCCAACGGTGTCCAAACCGTCGACTGCGCCGATTCCAGTTGTTGCGGCTCCGACAGTTGCCATGTCTTGCACGACCAAACCAACAAGTCTGAAAGCCCACGTTCTCAATGCCAGCAAGCTTGCCAGCCAAGTGCAACATCCAGTAGTTGTAGTGAAAGCCGCTATCAACCCTCCGCAAATACAGAACGTCATCAAACAGCCGGCCCATCCGATGCAGAGTCTTCATCTGCAAATCCCAACGAGGATCTCGTCGCCCAGTTTGAGTCCGCATGCCAAACCTTCGACCATAAAACAAGTCCAGCCGATGTCGCCGATCCCGAATAATCTTCTGCAAGCGACAAAATCACATGTCCCACCACCTTCACCGGTGTCTGTGGTCAACGCTGCGCAAAAGATGAATCCAGTGCACGCCGGGGTCACAGTTGGAGTTGCTTCACCGGTGCACAGACTCTCACAACCTGTAACACAACCTGCACCTGTGCCGAAGGGCATCAATGGGCAACCTGGTCATCCACTCAATCCGAAGACCCACCTTTTACAAGCTGTTGCTCCGATTATTGCTCCTGGTGCGCTTGCAAGTCCACCTGCTCAGACTCATCTTGTGAGTCCTCAAGCGGTTGCCAGTGCAGTCAATACTTGCCCGAGATCCAGTGCTCCTAAGTCACAGGTAAGTTTCAAGTTTAATGATAATGATTTTTCGATTAAATTTAAAATTTCAAAAATTGGATCTACTATCTATTATATTAATTGCTTTTGATTATATTGAATTACTTGATTAATTTTCTATTCGATCTATTAATGATCTATTAATTTCTGATGATCCTAATGCGAAATGTAATGTATATACATCATAAAGTATTTGCAGATGGCGGGTCAGATGGAACCACCGAAAGTTGAAGTGTCCATGTCTGGTTGTATAATGGTTCCTGTTCCAAGTCCTCAAGGACGCGTTCCTGTGCCTGCTTTTGAAGCACCTATGGTAAACACAATTTGCAATACTTTTAAATCTGATCGATCGCAACAGGCAAAGTTTTTGTTTGTGACAAGATAAATACAGTCCGAATTATTCATGTATAAATGTTGACCTAGTTTCAAAGTAACTAACTGTCATGAAAGTCATATTTATAGAAACGGATTGTTTAATAATAATAAAGACATTGCTTACGCATACAGCTAACTAACGATTTTGAACTTATTAGCATGGAAATGCGGGAGCTGCACCATCCCCAGGGGGCACTTACGGGCTTGTGGCTCCTCATTGCTCACAAAGTCCTCCGCTACCACCACCAGCCCATCGTCATGCTAATACACCTCAGGTACTGACGAAATCGTAGCTTTCCAGTCTGAATCATTCATTTGAATATCATTAACTTTGAGTAAATTGAAATTAAATGAAAGTCTATGTGTATCAATTATTTAGAAACCACACTACTTTTCATCTGAGTTGTCTCCTCCTTGTCTCATTTGATATATTAATAAAATTATTTTAATTTTTTAGGGTGACGTTGTAAATCATTATGGCGGATTATCGCGAGCTGGAGAATTACCACCGCATTATATGCACCCTCAGGTATTGCAATATTTGCGAGCCCAACAGGAAGCCCTCACGGCGCCCCGTATAGCATACCATGTACCCGGGACGCGTTCGCCTCATTTGTCCATCGATCCGAAACTTGAAGGCGAAGAAACCGACAGTCCACCGTTGGAACTTCGACGCGGCACAAGAACGCCGCAAGAGCGTGTGACCGATAGTCCGCAAGTGGCTCAGGTTTATATGATGCATGGCAACGCGCGGCTTCCACCGCCACCGCAGTATAACACGGGAAGTGCAGTGCAGCGAGCATATTATGAGCCGCCGCCCGCACACCTCCGCTCGCAGTATCCCATGGCAGCCAGCGAAGCCCCTGCCGACCGCGCCCTAACGCCTGACAGAACCAGAAAACATCAAATTGCGACACCACCGCATGTGTCCCCGGTGAACCCACAGGCTGATTCGTTGCTCATGCTGCTGCAACGCTACCCAGTCATGTGGCAGGGCATTCTTGCACTCAAGAACGACAGTGCAGCGGTGCAGATGCACTTTGTCTTTGGTAATCCGAATGTCGCAAGGGATAGTCTGCCTTGCAATGGTGACGGTTCTACTCCACCTTTGAGAATCGCACAGAGGATGAGACTCGAGCAGACGCAACTGGACGGAGTTTCCAGGAAGATGCAGGTAATTAATCATTCAAATTTATCTTGTTTTAAACACTACAGCGTGTTCTCTAGAAACTAATTAAATTATTTTATTTCAGACTGACAACGAACATTGCATGCTACTGGCTTTACCTTGCGGTCGAGATCATCTGGACGTTCTAACGCAGAGCAAAAATCTTCAGACTGGATTCATCACTTACTTACAACAGAAGCAAGCGGCTGGAATTGTTAACATCGCAGCACCTGGATCGCAGCAGGTAACAATTTTTTTCAAAATTTATTCTTTGAACATTCTTTTTTGACCAATTATAAGCATATGAGTTAAACACGATGTTTTGATTTCAGCCGGCGTACGTTGTGCACATTTTCCCATCTTGTGATTTTGCGAACGACAGCCTATCACGCATAGCGCCCGACTTGTTGAGCCGTGTTGCTGAGCTTGCGCACCTGCTCATTGTAATTGCTACGGTTTGAAGACGCCTGTTGAGTAACTAATTTTTCACATTAAAGATTTTCGAACATCGATTTTGAACCGCGCGGACGCTCATGTGACTGTGTGGTATGAAACCCTCTGAAAAAAACAGGAGCGTCCGTTGTCGACAGGTGTCCCCCCGAAAATCCAAGACGACGATCGGCGAGAATAGTGGATTGCTCGTTTGTATCACAGTTCACAAATTTGACGAACTTTACAAAGGAAAATAAACAAAGAGCTATGACGTATGGACTAGTTGTGGATTGCACGGAAACTCACGGCCTATGAAATGGCGGCGGTGCGAGCAGCGGAGAGGTTGACGAGATCGACAACATTTCGCATATCTCTCTGGCTCTCTGCCAGACCGAAACGCGTTGCGGTCGTGTCCGCCCAAACCGACGTTTGTGGGAGCGACCGACTCTAACACTTGGTCTCTCCAACAAGCAAGTCGGGCGCATCGCCGCCCATCAGCAGGAGCTCCGTGTTCTCTCTTGCTAAGTATCCGAACATTTTAAATTGCAAACCGACTTCATCCAATTTAAATGCTCGTCTCTCAACGGTTATCAATACCCCTTTTTCTCTGTATTGCGAGCTATTCAAATCTAGTGTTCAATATTCTGTATATTTAAGCGAGCCAGCGAAGGCATAACTACTGTGATTTTAATTATTTAACGATACAAATATAAATCTATATATATACATACACATACATACATACTTATACATCAAAATGAGTAAGAAAATATAATAAGTAATAAAACGAATTGATAAATAATTGAAAACAAAATGGATTAATAAATGAGAATATATATATATGCATATACAATGTTATGTGTATATATATATATAAATATATAAAATAAATATGCAGGCATTGAAGAAAAAAAAATATGATAGTTGAAAGATGTAAAAGAAAGGACTCCATGTGGCAGGTCGACGAATAATCCACGTGAAATGTGATGTGTTTTTTGTATGATATTGCTCTATTATAAATATCTATGTACTATATAATTGTAACAATAGTAGCTGCTGCCGCTGTCGTCGCCGACGAAAGTAGAAAGTGATTGATCGTAAACGTTATAAATCTGTAGAATGAGAATCGTGAAAATGAACCGCTGGACAAACGGACTATGAGTAGACTGAAAAAAAAACAAAGTTATAAGCAAACAAAAAAGAAATAAGAAAGATAGAGAAAAGAAAAAAAAGTTATAAAAAATCGATATCTAGCAATGTCCCTAGTGTATTATAAAGTACCCTCATATAGAGATGTAACATACTAGCTAGTGCTATGTACATTATAAATACTTGTAATGTAATGTTACGAAGCATCTCTCATTCTTGAGACCGTTCGTACAATTACCGTTACAGTTAACAGTGACTATCGCGAAATTATGACTTCGTTTTTCGCCACTGTACCGACTCTATTAATCGACCCATCGTTGCTATCATCACTTCCTACTACTCCTCTTAAATACTAATGCTACCACTATCACACCACTAAAACACAACTATCACTACTATCTACTACTCTATCTACTACTTACATCTATTATCACTACTACCTACTGCTAAACTTAAACCGTCGCTGCTACTGTTACGTTACCGACTTTTAATGAAAAGCATATTCAAGACGACATTCAAGGTAGTGCACAGAATCGCGTTGGTCGCGGGATTATAAATAAATACACACAAACGAGCCAGGGCTGTAAGCAAATCGTACGTTCAGTACGATCGATCTCATTGACCATTGACGCCGCCCTGATCACAGGTTCCACGTATCGTTTTGGCGTCGCGACGTTCAAGCCGTCACTCTAATTTTATTTGCATTCTTATCTTCCCTCACTCTTCTTTTTTTTAACTATTTTTGTTGCTGTTGTTGTTGTCTCTTACTCTCTTCAACACAAAACAAATTAGTTGTACATATATTTTTAACGTTGTTTTTAGCTTTAGCGAACGTAGGTAACGATTAATCTAAACTATTAGATTTAATTGAATATAGATTTTGTAATTAAGCCGTAGACTTGAGTAATCTTTATAATTAATTGACGCGGACGAAAGACAAGCATTTTCGAATTCTTCGAACACCGATTTGTCGTTATTTGAGATGCTTCTTGTCTTTTGGTTTCGACGGTGTCACGTTCGACTATACGGGTTTCGCGTAAAAGCGCCGCGACGCCAGTGTTTTAAATACTTCCATCCCATCCCTGACATGGAACCGAGCGTCGTCCGGTGCGACGTTTAACAGACTCTTTAGAAATCGTGTCCAAGATAATAATGCGCTTACATGTATAGATAAACGGAAAGATTACAATTATATCAGAAAAAAAGGGGGGGGGGGGGGATCCGAGAATATACAAGTTTGAGATAAGTGATTATTAATTTACAGTACTACTGCAGCTGCGCACAGACCGCGCGAGTTATTAGCGAGTAAATTTATTGTAAATGACGTATATTGTATGTATGTATATATAGATATATATTATGCCAAGGATGGACAGAACGATGTCGGATGTTTTTTACTCGCACTTGTCATCTCATTTTTTGTATTTCTATATTTCATCATTTTTGTCTTCAGATGTACATATATCTTCTTCGTGCAAAAGACAAATTTTTTCACGTGTCGGATCCTCCATGTGCAGCACTTTTGTCCCTGCAAAATTTTGTCTCATCCAGGGAATGGAAATGTATGCATCTCATGTGCTCATGATAATAATATTAATAATAATAATAATATAATAACATCAAAAACAAAAAAAGCGTGTGTTTGCAAAAGAAGCATCAGACAAGAAACTGTCAACATTTCGTTCTTTGATTTTCTGTGATTCAGCTTTGCGCGAGTTGTTAATATTTAATAGCTCGGCTAAGTTGCTTAGGATTAAATGAAAATAAGAAATTTCTTTTTATAATTGGCTAAAATGTTTGTAAGTTGCAGAACGTGAATACGTTGTGTCCATCCTTCTGGAAGTTCGCGCAAGAGAAAAGAGACCAAGAATGAGAGCGAGTGTGATTGATTAATTATAGGGTTCTTTCTTTTCACTTTTTTTTTCTATTTTCATTTGAATGAAACAAAAGAAAAACAAGAAGATAAATAAGAAAGCAAGAAAGTGAGAGCGCAAAAAAACGTATAATTTAAGGCAGCGCAAGTACTCTTGAAGCGTGTGCGTGTACAGTGTAAAAGATGCGTTGTGCATATGTACAGAATAGAACTTAAAAAGAAACGATTCGTAATAATAAAAAAATTAAAAAATAAAAAAATAAAATATATTTCAGTTGCGTATAAGGTATATCGAGAACTGTGGCGCATGCACTATGCAGTATCTCTGTTCATAAATTACGTTTTTCGATGAGCTGAATAAAAACAAAAAGAAACAAACAAATCATTATTGACGAAACGTGTATGTATGTTGTACTGTCTGCTGCACATAAATATCAGAACCACGTGCGCATACATACACCCTGATGCAAGTGTGTGTATGTGCATAAAAGGGCACAATGCATGCGTCAACCGTATCTCCCCAGTGTCTTGTAAAATATCTGTGAATATTTGTTTTAGTTTCTTCCTATCTTAGGCTATTGGAATATACAAATTTATGTTATTCATATAAGAAGAATGTACAGATATCACCTTTTGTTTTGTGTTTTATCGTAGCTATTGATAATTATATGGACATTAATGATAATAATAATTATGATTAAAAATTTAATCATGATGTCTCATTTATTCTACCCTTAAATCATATTTTAATATTTTATACTACTCTACTTTGTGAAAAAATTAAAAACAAATTTATTTTTTCATTCAAGTTTTTATTATTTTTTAAATATAAATTTCTTATTTTCAGATGAAAGAATATAAAATTAGAATAATGACTACAAACAAAATTGAATAATTAATGTAGAAGCAAATTAGTTTATAATTTGATGATATTTTTAAGAAATTCATTTGAAGAATTGTGTATAAAAATCTCGAGGATACAAACAATAATGTAAAACATTTAAACGTTGAAATTGATGGATGAGTTATAGTCCAAAGTGAAAATACTATAGCAAACAATGACGTGGCTTCCAAATTGCTGTGATGGGCGCTCCGAATCCGGTCCACTTCAGGATGGCCGCCACCGCTTGGAACTAACACGATATTCGATCCTTCCATCCACATCCTGTCTTCTTCACTGTGAATAACCTGCGTTTTTGAAGAAAAATGTTAATTTCAAATATAAATTAATTCACTTATCAAAAAAATTATTTGTTAAAATTATGAGAAAATATTTGTTTGTAACCTTGTAAAAAACTCTGTATCGACCAGTAAACCATGTAAAAAGTAATAATTTTATAACCAATACACTTGTCCAGAAAGCAAATATTGACCAAATTTCATTCAATGATTCCATCATTGAAAATGTTTTAGTGTGTTTTAGTTTTGTACTGCGGTACTTAAAAAAATAAAATGAGCAGAATATTTAGTCTTCATTAAGAATGATAATAATGTTCAGGATTTGGTGATAATAAACAACACTCTAATGAAAAATTTAATCTATATATTCAGCTGTAACAAACGTTGTCATAATTTCGATGAACAACTGACGTCGACAGTATCCCAACGCCTGTGGAATAAGTTGGGAAAAGTGAAAGCTTGCACAACTTAATCTTCGCACTAATCGTATTCTTTCCATTCCGTTGGATTTTATTTGAATCTTACTTACAGTTTTTTTATTTTTATAATGCGAAGATGTTTATGAATAATAATATTTATGAATATTAAAATATTGATTGAAAATGGTATTATCTATAAATATTTTATGTTAAAATTATTACACATTCTAAATAATTCTAAATCATTATTTTGTTATTCATGTTCATTTAAGATTTATTTTATAATCTCTTCGATCTTCGTAGTTTTGAATTGGTAGACGTCGGTTCAGATTTTGGTAATCGCGTTTTATTTTTTTTTATTGCCGGTGAGAAGCCTGTTTTGTTGTTTCCTTCTAGTTTTTGTTTTTTTCTTTCCGTGTCTGTAATTAATGAGTGCAATTAATTAAATGATTCTTCTTCGTTTAAATATTTCTTTTAATTAACAATTTATAAAAAATGACTTACTGCTTGATGACTGTCGGATTTTTTTGCCAATTCTTTGTGATTTGACAGGCGTTCTGTTTGCTTTAAAAGTAATAAAAATATTCAATAATGATATAGTTTTAACATTACACTTTAAAAATGTTGAATCAATGTTCATAGCTAACTTACTTTGATCATCATCTGAATCACTGCCAGAATCCGGTTGGGTTGTTCTCCTAGTTTTTTGTCTTTGACTTTTTCGCCGTTTGTCTAAAAATTAAATTAAATATCAATGCAAAGCGTTCTTCGTTTAAAGAATTTTTCAGCAACAAAGTTGTCAAATATTGAACGAATAAAAACATTACCGTCTTTTTCAGTATCGGAATCAGAATCAGAACTTGATTTTTGTTTCTTTTTCTTGATTCTTTGACTTCTTTTCTCTGAAAATAATAAATAAATAAATTGTATTCTGCAATTAACTAAACCTGAGAAATCAATTGTTCAATAAATACAGTAAATTTTAAAACTCTTACTATTAGAATCAGATTCATCGCTGTCACTGTCATCACTACTGTTATTTGTTTTCTTAGCCTTGCGGCCTCTTCGAACTGGTGCTCGAGGAGGAGGCATTGCCATTTTATCTGCAAGAGCTTCAGCGTTCTCCGGAGAATCAAACAGTTGTTCTATCTTTTCCTCCAGCTCAGTCGCCACGGATTTCGTTTCAACTTTTTTCTTCCCTTGCTCAACGATGTTGATCATTACTCCATAAATAGTTTTGTGATGAATTATATCCTTCATTTGAGGTAAGAATTCAATCAAGTATATGATGTCTATTGGAAAAAAAGAAAAATGTAGCCCATACATTTAAAGCTTACAATTCAGTGTGTGAACGGTAATTTTGAATACTTACTTTTGGTATTGAAGTTCAAAAGTGATAAACAGTATGCCAAATTTTGCAATTGATTGTCTGTCGTTGCCAGTTTGAGACGGGCACAAATTTTGTCAATGATTGAATCGTTTTGCTTTTCTCCGCGTAGCAATGAGAATATGAACCTGAAATTGTATTTAAATAAAACAATTATTTTGCCTTTTACTTATTTTTTATCGGTGCTTTGACAACTTACTTCATGACTTCTTCAAACTTCTTTATTTCGATGTTTTTCTCTGGGTTAGTTAAACATGATATGATGTCAGGCATAATGTTAAAAAGTGAATTCCCTTTGTTTGCGAGGTCTTTGAAAAATTGTTTTGTTAGCTGACGAATGTTTTCATTCGAATCCATAATACACAATGCCAGTTCTGCGACTTGCCCCTTCACACGTATCATCTCCCTCATGATCAAATTGGATAGCATCTGGACACATGTTGTTCGAACAGTATCATCCGGATCAAGAAGTCTACAAATAAAATAAAATGTAAAAACATTTTATGTACACTTCAATTTAATGTTATATATCTGAAAATCATTACCTTCCATAAATATGCGATGCCCAAGGTTCAACTTGGTTGGGGAAAATGGACATTAAGTCGGCAAGTCCAATAATAACATTGCTTCTGATTCCTGCATGAGGCGACTTTTGCAATATTGTTATCAATAATTGGAGTTGTTGTTTGCAAAATTTTGAACTGATTGTCATGAATTTCGTTAGAGCTAGGACTGCTGCGGCTTGCACATCTTCGCTGTTATATTTGTCTGGATTTTGACAAACCTCGAGCACGGATGGCCTGGATAAAAATGTATGAATAATTTTTTTATGTGGATCTTTATTAGTGGAGTTTATTGTATCTTTTTGTACTTACACCAATTTGTAAAGTAGACTAGTTTCTTTCAACAGCTCGTTCTCTAAAAAGTTGTGAATGTATTCAGCATCCGCATCGTCAGCTGATGCACCTTCTAAACTTTCTTCATTGTTATCCTCTGCGACATCTGTTGACTGTGTTTTACCAAGTAAACATGACAATAATCAATCAAACAATTTCAATTTGATTAAAAGTTATAGATCAACAATTGTATTGATACCTCTTTGTGTCTAATAGAATGTGATGCGCTCTTTGTCGACGATATAGATACGATAGAATCCCTACGACAGTCTCTGACGCTTTTATTGAAATTTCGTTTATCTTTGCCATCTCTAATTGCATTTCTACGTTTCATCTCTTTATAAACAGCCGTGTCTAAATGAATCATTTGTTTGATCGCAATATGACCAATAATGATCATATAATTTCTCAAAGTAATTTCTGGTATGGACTGGTCATCTTCGTTTGGTTTAGCTATTTTGAGTAATAATTGCTTTACAATTTCTTCAGGCTGATCTGCCAACTGCACAAAGATCAACCATACATTATGTAACGTATACTATATTCTGAAATGTATTATTATTTTTTAAAATCAATTTACATACATGATAAATGACATTGATTGCATCAATGGCAAATGATGCGTAACCTTTTTCTTCTAGGACTGAATAGTTGTCGATGAGCAGTCTCATGACATGCTCAAAAATTTCATGATCATTCGTAAAGCTGTATTAAAATTGTTTATATGATTTTGTGATATTACAACAAATATGCAGTTTTGTCATACAATTATTATTGAAACTCTACAAGTTGAAAACAATTAGGACTTACCGCAAGCATGCCGCATTGGCATCAGTGCTCGTGGATTTCATTGTCAGTAAGGCTTTGCAAGTGTCGCGTGGCAATAACAAATTTGCATCAGATCTTGGACCGAAACCAATTTTGATCAGGGCATCCAAATTTTCATGAACAATGGTGGGTTCCGCTTGAGCTATCATAGTGAGCAGGAGCAAAGCTCCTCTGCTGTTCTTCTCTGTGCAATTTGATATTTTCATAGCAAACGTCTCCCACAAAACTTTAATGATTTCATTGTCCAAGTCTTTGTTTTCTCTCCATAAAGCCAACAATTGCGAGAGAGCTTTAACTTGAATGCCTTCGAGGCCGTCCAAAAGATTAAGTAATTTGCTCACGTTTGTTAAGGCCTTTTGCCTTTTATCCAGGTCTTCATCATTCGCTAGGTAAACTTCTTTGTAAACGGCAGCAACGTTTTTGCAAACGCTCTGATCCCGATAGAAGACTTGGAACAATGCTTTGCGAAATCCATTTTCGGCACCGTTAACTTTAAACTTATAAGCTGTAGCGAGGAAAGTGCAAGCTTCTACAGCATCACTAATCACTGTAGACAAAATCAGCTTTTCAGCAACCTCTACAGCGTTCTCTAATTCTTCAACGAACACATAACATCCCTGAAAAAAATATGCAACATCAATTCATATTGCAACGATTAAAACAATCTAATTATCTTTGTATATCAAATAAAAATTAATTTATATTACCTTCCAATAGTCTACAACTTTCTTTGCCAATTTAATTTTTTTGATGTTCTTGTCGGCAATGTTCAGGTCATTTTTCAAGTCTCTTTTCTGTACGTTTTCTGAATCAATGAAGATCTTGTACAGCAATCCCAAAAGTCCCTTTTCGTGTTCATCGGAACTTATATCTTCCATACCTTTCGCATTGTATACTTGTTTGCTTATTTTGATGGTCAGTGCGACTGCTTTTTTGATTTTGCTGTTCAACATCAACTGACGAATTTCTTCAAATTTATCGTCATTTATTTCCACGTTATCATCACAGTTCTCATTTTCTGAAAACCAATCTATGTTTTTTAATCATTTTTTAAAATAAAAATTAAACCCGCCTTACTTTTTTTCAAATAATCTTATGATATACCTTGATTTGCGAGAAGATCTTTAATTGTACGAAGAATAACTGGAGCATGAGTATCCCAAAGGTCAAATCTCACATCTGCACCCGGGCCACTTTCAGCAACAACAGCAGCTTGAATTTTGGTTAGATCATCTTCAGCGGATTTCAGTTTGTTTTCAATATCTGCTTTATTCATCTTGAAAATATTTCAAATATTCAATTATTTACATCTGTATGTTGTTGAATATTATTTTATATCCTTAAAATATAATACCTTTGCTGCAAAAGGGTTTGCTTCCAATAAACATCGCAAAAGTATTAAAGCTTGTTTGCGAACGAGTACACCTTTATCTTCTAAACGCAAAGCGGTACACTTCGTGAGCTGGGCTTGAATTTTCAAAGGCACCGCTCCTCTGCAACAAAGAGTTTGCCAAACTTGCAATACTTTTGATCTCGTGTGTGCGTTAACATCTAGGATGTGATCAAATAGCAATTCAAGACACGTGTCTCTCTGGTCTTTTTGTTCCTCTTCTAAATTGTCACCACTCAAAGAAGTGATCACAATAATGCCTATGATGTCTAGGATACTGTTTCTGATGACGTAGTTCTAAAATTGGAAGTAATTGGAAATATATTTAGTTACACGTATGAAAAAAGAAGTTACGTAAACGAAAAAATATCTATATACATCATTAGAAAGATGATCACTCAGTTCTTCCAATACAGGCAACAACAATGGACAACAGTCAGGATTTTTAAAAACATCCAAAAATGCTGCAATGTTTTTCGCTGATGTATCTTCGATTTCGGAGTTGCCAATTTCTTGCATTGTTTTTTCAATCAATCCCTTGCAATCACACTTCATTGTCATGTAGATCATGCCGAGGCCCATTGGAACACCAAGATTTTCATACTGTTTCACCAACTGCAAAAATAATTATACAAAAAATTCAGTTGCTAAATAAGATGAACATTGTTTTCTTTATTTAAGGAACTATTCATGTAAATTAATCACCTGAATGATTTGAATGACACACGTCAGACCATAGTTGTAGCGTTTTACAAATGTTCCAAGTATCTGAAAAATCAATATTATACCATGAATTGACCAATTTTATATAATCACATAAATACTATATTTATTAACGATAGATTTTATGAATTTAAATGGTTTAAATATACCTCGAAAATTGTTTCATTCGTTTGATTCAAAGATTTGTTTGACTCTTTGGCATGTTCTGTTGAAGTTTCCAAAACTTTGTAGCAAGCTTGAGTAATATTGCTAAAATAAAAATATAGAATTATGTATACACGGAGCGTATTATCATCACATTTTTGTCTTTATTATTTCACTTGAAAATTAAATTATTGAATTAAAATCAAAATTCATACGAAATGAATGCATCTTCGACGATTGGTGGATGCCAGAAGTTATGCAAAGGACATTGGATGCATCTGTAGATGAGGAGAAACATTTTTCTCCTTTCTGATTCCCATTCCTCTTCGCTGTCAGACTTTTTCTGTGCTTTTTTCCTCTGTTAAACAATCAAATTAATTGAGTGACAGAAACATAAAATCGAATGCTTATAATAAATGTCTATGCTTTTATTTTCACCTTGCCGATGTTGTAAATATTATTTTCATCAACGTTGTAAATTTGATTGTTAAGGTTGATTATAAAGTTTGAGATCAAGTATGCGTTCATCTTGATGATATTTCTCAACTGATTTTTCTCTTCCAAATCCAATTTGGTATAATCTTCAATGTCTTCTAACTTTTGTGAAAGTATCTCCATACCTGCAGTTCATATGATTAAATAAAAATGAATGTTAATTAAGTTTAAATACGATCTTAAATCTTCAATAAAAATATTTGTAAACCTTTTGAAAGTCTTATAAAGGCACGCATAGTTGTAGGGACATCGACTCTATTTCCATGTACCAGAAAAGAGAAGAATGTATCAAAGTGATCTAATATATATCCTGGTCCTTTTTGAGCCAAGGTTGGTTTGACTCCTAAAAAACAAAATAAATCAGATTAATTTCATACTTATAATGGAGAACGTACAATTTATTTCTATCCGTTTACCATTCAAGGCCTGAGATAAATGTTTAACTGAAACAACATTTTCTACAACATATTGTCCAGTTACGTCCCTCAATAACTCATCTTTGTCCAATGGAATTACAAACTCTTTCATTTTGAATTAATCTGCAGATTACAAAGATTGTATTTATATATTCGACATTTAACTAAGACAGGAGCCTCAGTTAAAGAGATAGTCTCTTCTGTAAAAAAGCAAAGAAGTTAAAATAACAACAAAAGCAATTAAACTTTAGCTGAAACTTCAAGTTTGTTTTCAATAATTTTATTGACATTTTTTTGGTTATACCCACTGTATTTAACACGAACAATAAAACAACTATTCTTCACTTTCTAGGTCAAACTAGTTAGCAAATTTGTCACTTATTCACATTTCATCAACAATGCATAATGATATTTCACAATTCCATTATAAAAAGACACTTGATCAATGCAGATGAAACGTGTAAACAACAAAGATTTTGGCGGACATCAACTGCCGCTTGTTTAATTTTAAATTCAGTGTTACCAAAGTGCAAACTTCATACGCTGTTACCAAGTGCCATCTGTAGTCAGTTTCGAGAGATATGTGCTCCATTTTTTAAAGTAAACTGATATATAAAAGATTTATATTATTTTTTTATTAACATTTTGATTATTTATATATAATTTACAGATAATTTTTTAATTTACCATTGCACTTCACAGTACATTCATTTTTGTTAAAAAAGTTATTAAAAAACAAACTTTAACAAATATTTTTTTTTTCAGTAGTACTTTTTGATAAGATAAGTATAATTAAAGCAAAATCCAATGTTGTATTGATTTGAAAAATAAAAATGGTTTATTGTTGGTTATGATTTTAATTGAACTTTCTCCCGATAGAGGACCATAACCTAAAACGCACCGGCGAGTGTGTTGTGCGTTTAATGTTTAGTCTTGATGAACGTCTGTAGCCATTGAAAATGGTAAGTTTATTGTTGTTTTCTTACTGAATTTCATTTCTACAACATATCCCGAATAGTAAATTCAGTACTACGTTCATAAGTTACTAAACTTTGAAAATACAATTTACATTTGTGACTGCAACACTACATGGTTTGTTTACATAAATTCTTACATCTCTGTTTTGGTTAGCTTATAAGGTAGCATTTAATCAATGTTCGAACCATATAATTCTAAATAAAACAAGTAATTAGTACTTCTTGATAATCAAAATTTGACATGTAAATATATTAATTAAATTTTTTTATCAACAAGTAAATTATATAAACAAACCATAAAGGTTTGATATATCATGAAGTATTCTAATTAAATGTCAAACTTTCAAAATGTTATTATTCTGAAAGAGATGTGTTTTTTCTTAATGTTTAAATAATATATATTATAGGATTAAGTAAAAGAATTATATATTTGATTTATTATTACTTTAGGCGTCAAATGATGGCATTCCACCACCTGCTGCGATGCCAGGATATCCTCCCGCACCGAACATGGCATCGACGTTTGTGCCACCAATTTTACCAACAGCTCCGTTCATTCCGCCTCCAGGTCTGCCTCCAGGGCCGCCTATGGCAATGCCACCGCAATTTTCTATACCACCACCAGGATTCGGGTTTCCTATGCCTGCACCTGGTACTCCAGAAACTGGCGTGATAAGTATGATTGATTTATTTAATGCTTTTGATTATAAAAAATATATATCAATTCGTTTTAAGCTTTTCGGTGAAGGAATATTTAATTGATTCATTTTGTTTTCAGCTGCACCTCCTCAGATTACAGTTACGGGTATGCCACCTAGTGCAGCAACAGTGACAACAACGTCCTCGAATATTACATCAGACACTACGACAACTGCAACTGCCACTGGATCAGAACAAAAATCAGATTGGTCTGAACACAAAGCTCCAGATGGAAGAACTTATTATTACAACAGTAGAACGAAACAGTCCTTGTGGGAGAAACCTGACGAATTAAAAACCGCCAGTGAATTAATGTTATCTCAGTGTCCATGGAAAGAATACAAATCTGAAAACGGAAAAGTTTACTATCACAATGTAACGACAAAAGAGTCGAGATGGACTATCCCATCTGAATTAGAGGAATTAAAAAATAGGATTGCTGCTGAGGAGGCAGCCTCAATAGCTGCTAATTCCGCTAATTTGTAAGTAATAAATTACTATTCGTTAAGTTGAAATTGATACTCATTTTGTACATACTCGTAATTATTTATAGGAACTCCGTTTCAAATACGAATTCGAATGCACCTCAGACAAGTTTGCCCGAGTCTAGTGGTAAATCAGCAATAGAGCAGGCAATGGCAGCAACGCTAGCAGCAATAAATATTCCGACGCCTCCTTCGAAGCCAGACGACGATAGTAATTCTACAAAAGGTTCCATGAACGGCAGTCGCACAAGTACACCAGAGCCCAAAATGCAGTTTAAGGATAAAAAAGAAGCAATAGAGGCGTTCAAAGAATTGCTCAAGGAATTAGATGTTCCGTCAAATGCGACGTGGGAACAGGCTGTAAAAATGATACAGAATGATCACCGTTACCCTCAGATGAAGAAATTGAATGAACGAAAACAGGCCTTCAATGCGTACAAGACTCAAAAGTTGAAAGAGGAACGTGAAATGAAGCGATTGCGGTTGGTACAATGGTGCAAGTAATGAAATGAGATTTGTTTTCAATTAGTTAATCAAATTGTCTGTGTTTCAGATTGAAGAAAGCAAAGGAGGAGTTAGAAAAATTTTTGCTTGAAAATAATAAAATGACAAGCAGCACAAAGTATTATAAGTGTGAAGAAATGTTTGGGAATCTTGAAGTTTGGCGCGCGGTTGGCGATTCGGACAGACCCGATATATACAAAGATGTTATTTTCAATTTAGCAAAGAGAGAAAAGGAGGACGCGAAACTATTGAAGAAGAGGAATACTAAAAGGTTGGCACAAGTATTAGATACAATGACTGATGTCACTTACAGAACTACGTGGCAAGAAGCTCAGGTTTTACTTTTGCAACATTCGTCTTTTGCGGATGACGCAGATTTGTTACAAATGGATAAAGAAGATGCACTACTGATTTTTGAGAATCACATTCGTCAATTAGAAAAAGATGAAGAGGAGGAGAAGGAACGAGAGAAGAAAAGAAGAAAAAGACAAGAAAGAAAAAATAGAGATGCATTCATTGTAAGTTATAATGTCTTATTACTGAAAAAATATTAATTTTTATATTAACTGTTAACTATTATTGATTGTTGAATGTATTTTTCAGAGCTTGTTGGACGAACTGCATGAACAAGGCAAGCTAACATCGATGTCTCTATGGGTCGAATTATATCCAATGTTGTCTGCGGATCTTCGGTTTTCAGCAATGTTAGGACAATCCGGATCAACTCCTCTGGATCTATTCAAATTTTATGTTGAAGACCTAAAATCTAGATTCCACGATGAAAAAAAAGTTATTCGTGAAATCTTAAAAGACAAGAGTTTTGAAGTGCAAGTGAACACAACTTTCGAGGAATTCGCTACAGTTGTATGCGAGGACATAAAATCAGCTACTTTGGATGCTGGTAATGTTAAATTGACTTACAATTTATTGCTTGAAAAAGCTGAAGCCCGCGAGAAGGAACGGGTGAAGGAAGAAAGTCGTAAACTCAAAAAATTAGAAGCTGGTTTGAAAGCTTTATTGAAGTCGTTGAATGTTGATTATCAGACTAATTGGGATGACATTCGCGATAAAATTGAAGATGAAGCTGACTTCAAAGCAGTCACTGTTGAGAGTGAGAGGGTTCGAATTTTTAAAGAATATCAGCATGAACTTGAAGAAAGTTGTAGTCACCATCACATCAAGAGTAAAAAGAAACGACCAAAAAAGAACAAGAAGAAATCCGTGTCCAGATCCCACAGTGTGAGTTGTATTGGAATATTTTTTTGTTTTCTATATAAAATTGTATATTATGAATGTATTTTAAATTATATGCTGTTTACTATTCACAGGAATCTGAAGGTAGTGAAAGAGGGGGTAAAAAGAAACGCCACAAATCACGATCTCCTAGTTTAGTGAGCAAGTCAGATAGTTCGGAATCTGATACTAAACGAAGTAAAAGAAAGAAGAGCAAGAAAAAGAATAGAGGCCGAAGTCCTTCGGTAAGTAGAATTTTATAATTTAAAATTTCAGGAAAATCAGATGGTGTATTGAGTAGTGACTGAAACTATTTTCATTCTGTTTAGCGATCACATTCAAGATTACAATCTTCTGATGAATCTTCAGAAGCAAAACGAAAGGAGGATAAATATCGCAGGCTGTCTGTTCAGAGTGAAGGTTCTGTAATTGAAAATAATGATGAACATGAATTATCAGAACAAGAATTAGAGAAACAAAGAGCGCAATTGCTACGCGAGTTACAAATGCAACAAGAGGAAAATTGAGTACCATTATTTGTGACAATTATGGTTCTTGTCGTGCAGCAATCTATAGACCTTTTCTAAAATATTTGTATACAATTAAAATGTTTGTAATAAAATTTTTGTGACAATTGGAGGTACATTAATAGCCACCATTGCATGGTAATATATTTTAGTAGGGTATCTTATTTATAAAGAAACACTCAGTTTTTTCTTGAAAATGAAAACAGAAAATTAAGACTACATTATGTATAAGTATGTTTGAATGGGAGAAACAGAATGTGTCGTAAGAATGCAAACGGCTAGCCTTGCTTCCTCATATTAAAACCTGCTTTTTGAACATCTGAGGCAACTACTTTTTTTATGCTCAAACATTCATTGACCTTTATAATCGTCCGATTTGTAGTCCGCATTTGTATATGATCAAAACACCTTTTATATTAAAATAATCGTATTATATAATGGCATAAGAAATCATCTGTATATTTCTTCAATTCTTATCAATTTTTATTAGACAATAAATTTTAGGATGTACGAAAGAATGAGTTGGAATCAGCATACGATTATACCAAAAGTTGATTAACATTCAAGATATTTTCTTCGGCCTAATCGAAAGATTACTATGCAAAGTTGTATATTGGCACTTTTGGGTTCTAAAAATAAATGTAGGCTGCCTTTTTGGCTTTATCATTTTTTGTTTTATTAAAAACTTATCAACATTATCATGGCATCAATGAATATATTGTCAGATTTAATTTGTGATTTTCACTGGTACCTCGAAGCAAGATACTTGTCCAATTTTGTCGCGAAGTTCATAATGGACACGGGTGCTGATCTGTAAATGAATAAAATATCATATTATTATATTATTTATTAATTAAAAAGAAGTTTTTTGTGGATAGCATATAGATTGCATTATACCTTTGGATAAAGGGGCAGCACTTGGAACCCATTTTTGTAGATGTATTCAACTCCTTGTTTGAGTGGGCATGAAACTTTTTCGCCAGATGCAGTGTAAATATTATTACAAGCGTTTCTGTTATCAACTCCAAAGAATGGTACATCAACGGTAGCAATATTAGCAGACACTTTGGTCGTCAGTTCAGTGATGTCGCGTGTCGGCGTAAACTTCTGTTCGATCTCAGGCCTGGTATTTTTTTTCAGTATGCATGGGGGTTTGTCGCAGTTTGTGATTTTAACATCACCACCTAATGCTTTAGCTGTAACGCAGAATAGTATTAATTAGTACATCATTTTGGTTTAATCATTTTTCAGAGAAATTCATGTATAAATTTAAATTTTAGATTAATAAAGCTATTGAGTTATGTCACCTGTAGTATTATAGACATTTATATACAATTTAAAAGTGCTGCGTTTTTTATTATAGTTTTTATATGAAAGTTTTCATTCATCTCTGCGATGAAAAAGATTTTGAAAGTGTCTCATCTGAATATACCTCGGAATATACATAGATTTTCAATTCTAATGAAATATTCATTTCATCCTTTTAACTGTCTTTTCTATTTTTTATATTTAGACAGAATCACAATTTATTAGTATAAAATCTTTATATTACTTTTTATTAACTGTTTCTTAGTTTATTGAAAATTTGAACTGATTTTATTAACAAAGAGGACAAAGAATGACATTAACGAATGCCATTTGCTGATATAAATAATTTATCTTGTAAACCTTGTTTGAAACATTGGCATGCATTAAACAATTTTTCACTGCTGCAAATTTTATTATTCGTCTTCGTTTGGCTAATGGGATTGCTGTCCCTTGTAATCGGATATGGTTGCTAAAATAAAATAACCAATGCCTTTCTCTTTTAGGATGCAGAGTGTGTGCTTGTGGGAAGCGAATGTGTAACGTAAAACGAGCGAGTGTGCGGAAGCTTTTCTTATCCTGTATGAATCTTTTTTATTTGTCTTGAAATAATGAAACAAAGACCGCGATAAAAAAATGCAAATTGTTGCAGCCGATCATTTTGAATGTGATGCACTTTTTGAAATACAATTAATCTCCTTGAATAGCAGTCAGCTAATTTCTTTAAAGCTTTTAGTAACGTTTTTTGCTACTGTGCATTTTCAAGTTCGTTTCTTATCAGTTGATCAAATTATCAACTTTAAATTTGAACTCATATTTTGCTTTTTTTGTTTGAGAATTGATTTGTTATTGCAAACTAAGACTTCTAATTACTTAGTAATTTGAATCAGCAATTGACGAGATTAATTTAACCAAATCATCAAAGCAAGTCATTAAGATACACAGTCGCCTGTTAAAAAATGAATCTGGGAAGAAAAACTTGTTTGTTATTTATATTTCAATGACGCTTTTATTACTGAAAATAAAAAAGCCTAAAAATTCCTATGCTTGGAATGAAAAAAATTTAACTGTAACTATTATTTTCCTTAGTTAGAGCATAGTATTACTTTTTTGTATTATGGAAAACACAGTCTCTCGTAATTACTTTTATACATAATTACATGAAAATTGTTGTTTTAAAACTGAGAATGCTAACTCAGATTTGTCATTTTTTTTCCGCAACACAGTGTTAACAAAATATTAATTTCAGATTTATATTATTCTTGAAAATCCTAATTTCATTTCAAATTGTCGTGGATTTATCGGATTTGAAATGTTCTTTCGAGTTTAAAATTATTTTTTGTTATTTGCTAAAGTTTATCTGTGTAAAAGTTTTTTGATCTTTGCCCATGCACTTCAGATCTTAGACTCTCGGTCATAATGATATGCATAAATTCATATAATTCCATTCAGTGTTTAATTCGTCGCAAATTCACCTGCACAGTGATTTATTATTTATTTGTAATTGAATAAAAAAACTGAATAATAAAAATTGAAAGTTTCACACAGATAAGGATTATTTCAAAATATAAATGTACTTAAAATAATATTGATTTATTTATTTGAACATTGCCGGAGAGAACGCGTAGAAATATGCGTTCTATTTTTACAATATAAGATAAATTAATTCAATTTATGTGTTTAAAACAATTAATAATAATGAGATTGGTTTAAATAATGCATTTTTCAAATTGTTGTTCTCATTGTTTTCAGTGCTGTTTAGACGGAAACAAAATACGATAAATTTGTCAAAGTTATCAAATGAGTAAAATTCGGGCAATCACTGTAGCAATCATTCAAATGAATTGATGTAACGTAGATGTGTGAAGTTTTGTCACACCGTATAATTATGCTACTCTCGTTAATTAATATACACCTAACGGCATTGCACCCGAGATAAGTCAGAAATGTCAGTGTAAAATTTATTTGAACAATCATACAATTTTGAAATCATCAACTTTGTTGCGCAAAATGAAGAGTGTCGCCACGATTGTGTAATATTTATGCAATTAAAAAGTTCGCACACCAGAGATAAATGTTTGTTTAACATGAACAGATACTTGTGATTTGATCACAGTTCATTGACATAATTTTATAATAGCAGTTGATGAAAGTATGAATAAAAAATATGAATTGTAAAAATGTACGAACCATTTTTGCAGACTAAAACTTCTGTAGCACTGCAAAAAGCACCGCAGAATGCTATGAAAACGAAGATTGCTACTCTGGACATGGTGAAAGTTGAGGTATAATTTGTAAAATTTGTGAAACACGAGACTTGGCTCCGTACAGGCCCTAGTCAGGTAATCGACTGAGGAGAACACACAACACACCACTTCTTTATTACTGCTAGCCGCTGTAGACTTGGATGGAACAGGCAAAACTAAGGATGTGGTGGGGGAGTTCTAATGATCCCATCTTCGCTGATTTTCATTGTGATGATTTTAAAATTATTTAGCTAATTATATTGCTTTTATCTGACAAATAAATCTGTCCAGTTGGCAGAATCTTGTAATTATGTGATTACTTTTTTATATTACAACAAAAACGTTGAGTTAAGCTCATCTTTTACAAAAGTATTAAGTAAATATACAACACAATGAAAACTTGAAAGTTTCTCGACAAATGAAGTCTTGTCTTTTTTTTCATTGGCGCAAACAATTTTTTATCAACTTTGGTACAGAACTGTATGAGTATATATGACGTAACTCAAGTTAAAATTTCAATGAATCACACAAACCTTTGTCACAATTTTTCCTTATGTACTTTTCAAATCAGTTCTAGTCTTTACATTCAGTGTATTACACGGTTCAAGGATCAGAACCTTAAGTAATTTTTCGTATTTGGAAGAAAGTCTTCTGGCTTGGTATAAGAGAATACCAATTATACTACGATAATTATGCGTACTTCTCATGTATATCATTATAGTTTAGTTTATGTTTATTTGTTCAATGAATCCAATAGAAAACTTAAAACGACATTTATAAATAGAGCAGTTCGGATACTTATGATGATCGATTAAATTTGCTATTTTATACACATTTTTGTATGAAGACAAAATCAAAAATAAAGATTGAAACAATTAAAAGATTAAGAAAATTACCTCAACTGGTTCTATAAAAGTTTCGGTTTTCGTTGACTAATTTTTGTTATTTTTTTTAAAGTAAGATTCATCTTACATTTAAGCAATAAGCTTATAAGAAGCTATGAAACATATAAAAAGCAATTAGCCAAATAATTTGATCAACAATTTTAGCAATAACATCCAAAATGCGATGTTGAAGCGACTTTTTTCTATTTTAAAGCAAATTGAGAAGTAGCTTAGTTAAATCTCATATCTATTCGAGATATGAGATTTGAAAAATAAAATGTTTACGTATCGTTATTAGTCATCATGGTAATATAAATTTGTCGCATGATTTGTTTCTTTGAATGTCAGGTGATCTGAAAAATTTATGCTAATTTTTAAAGCTGATTTAAGCCCGAAATTATCTTGTCAGGTATTGGGAATATTTTGGGTGACGAATCCACTTTATCTTATATACCTGAGTTTCTATTAAGTTAATGTTACAATTTTTTATCACAATATAATGCGTAAAGTGCACGCAAAAACAATATATTTTTAACTGGAATAATAAATACAGATGACACATTGTTCATAGATTGCAAAAACTGGATAGTATATTCAATGAGTAGTTAATTTCTTTGTGAATTGATATTCACACTGAGGATGGAATGGCATTGGTAAATCTTGAAGTCTGATTAGAAAACATATCTCAGTGATAATACATTGACATAAGGAAATGGTTCTATTCATTTTATGTCTGAAAATCCCACAGGGACAAAAATATACGTACAAATATATGTCGAATTTATATTTATTATATAAATATTGTATATTTTTTCTATACAATTTATATTTGTTAAATTTATATAAGTTATTGCCGCTTTATAAATAATTTATAAATGAGATATACGTAGAATATATAAGAATATATTTTAAGTATATAAAATATATGTAAAATATATTTTGAACTATATTTTTGTCCGTGTGGGTATGTTTGACTAATTTTTTTATATTTTATTCATGCATAAAGCATAAGAAAATTAGAGGAAAGTTATACCTATATAACGTGACTATTGTTTGGCTTCTTCCGGAAATCGTAGTACAAAAACCTATATAAATAATCTGAAAGCAGCTGAGTTCACTTATGTGGAAACCATGTGGAAAAGCTCGTGGTAGAAAGAATATTTGTTCTATTTTCAAAAAAAGATTAACCGAAAATGAAATGTGAACTGTTGTTACCAATTAACCATTCCATAAATAAATACTTTTTATACGCATCGAAAAATATTTTAATTTCGTATAAATTAACTCGATCTATTTTGATAATTAAAATAATTCAATGTATAAATTGTATATGTATAATAACTTATTAGTTATTTGAAAAAAAATTAACAACAAAAAAGTGATAATTTTTAAACACTTCGTATCATTACATAAAATGTCTATAACAAAAAATTATTATAGTGAGATGTACAATATGTCACAAACCTTGTTAAACGTGTTAAAACGTAGAGGAGGGAGAGAAAGTAAGAGACAAAAATGACAAAAGCAAATAATTTTTTACTCACAATCAGAATACAAAAACATTATATATGTATTTTACTTATACAATAATCTCGCTGAATTCCCACGCTTTGCACGTGAAACATTGTTACCGGATTCTAATGTTTACTAATGATCTATGAAAAATTACATATAAAGAAAATAATTAAATACATATGATTGTTATAAAAACAAATTAAATTACATAATTACATAGATTATATAAATTGATTTACATAAGTATTACTATTCAGCGATATCAGCAAAAGTTACAAATTTATATAGCGGGTAAAGTGTATTTCCGCGAGAATGACATTATGTATGATAATTGAAAAATGATGAGTATAATAATATATAAATGAAGTATAATATCGAAGTTAAATGAAGTCAATATGATATTTGATCTGGTTTGTATCAACGTAACTTGTAATAGACGGTGTCTTAAATTAAATTTTTAAATTATCAAATAAATCGCATAGCTGCTTGTCCTGGAAACCCCAGCGAAAACAATAGGGAAATTAAAATTTCCCTAAAAACCAGCGAGAAGGCCCCGAGGGCCTTCGGGTTCTTTTGGAAGCACTCGGGCCCTCCGAAGGGCCTTCGCATCTTTCCGGAGGCACTCGGATTTTTCCGGAGGCACTCGGGTCCTTCCGAAAGCACTCGGGTCCTTCCGAAAGCACTCGGGTTGAAGGGGGGTGGAGATCCTGGAAACCCGAGCGAAAGCAATAGTCGGGAGGGGGGGGGGTGGAGATCCTGGAAACCCGAGCGAAAGCAATAGTCGGGAGGGGGGGGGCGTGGAGATCCTGGAAATCCGAGCGAAAGCAATAGGGAAATTAAAATTTCCTTAAAAATACATAAAAATTAATACAGTAACAATTGAAAATGTTAAATTTCCGGAATTCATGAGAGTGAAAAATTACATTTGGACATTCTAGCGGATCAGTTGTTGGAGGAACAGTTATCTTTTCTCTCTCCAATGTCGTTTTCTGTTTGATATTTTTTTTTATACTTATGTATAAAAACATGAAAATTAATAAAGTATTAATTAAAAATTTCCGAAAATCTGTAATTATAATAAAAAATTACTAAAAAAATTAAATATTACTTACCGTTTTTTCGGACCGTTTTCTTTTTTAGTTTGTAGTGTGGCCAAATCTACGCTGGGCGTCGGCGACTTGTAATCTTCTACCCTTTCTAAGACAACGGACGATGTTAATTCTGCAGCTCCTATTAAGCAAACGTTTAGTGAAAGGTCAGATTCCGGGTGTCCGAGTACGGTTTTAAATTCGTACCCGGAAAAAAATCGCAGTACAACAATAAATACTTACAGGAGCCTCAGTGCTGTCGTCAAAAGCTGTAACGGGAGTAACGTCTATTATGTCCGAATCAGGCAAATTCATTAGCCGTCGCTTTTTTTGCGGTCTCGGCGTTTCTTTCACAAAATCGTCCTCCTAGGAAATCGATTGATAAGAACAGCTGCGGAGCCAAAACTTATGCCCGACGCGTATTGGTACAATTTTCTCATCTGTATAGTCAAAACTGACATCCAGGTTTTGCCATTGGCATCTAAAAAAATCATTTAAATAATAAGTTAATATATATATAATACATATAATAATAAATAGCATTACTTACAGTTTTATCGTTAGGACAATAGCTAGATATGCCTCTTTTTCTTTATTGTACTTTGCAAAGTACTGCCTTGAACTACGTGCCATGCAAGATATTTCGTTCATTGTAGATTTATCTGCAATGAATCCCCGAATGTCGTCTAGGATAATAGATCTTTTGTTTCTGAGCATCTTAGCCACATCGTAGAAACGGTTGCTTTCGACGAGTGTCATCAAAGAGGAAGAAATGTTATTCGCCTACAAATGATTAAAAAACAATGATTAACGTTAACGAATTCCCATAAAACCCGGAATCTTGAAATATCGTCACATGAAACCCGGAATTCTTATCAAAGCCGGAATATTACAATATCGTCACATGAAACCCGGAATTATTATCAAACCCGAACACCCGGAAAGTAAAGTAATAAGTAATATTGACGAAATTGATTATTAAAAAAATATCAAATCGAATAAAACCAAATATTACTTTTTTTTACGAAAATTAATCGTCACTCACCATATCATGGAGTTGATTGACTAAATGAGATATATCCGGGTGAAAATTGTAAAAAAGAAACAATGCGATCATGATGTTAAAAAAGTTACACATTATAACTGCAAGCAGTTATGACCATACGGGGGGAAATTTTAAAGTATGTATTAATTTTGCTGATGACTTACTGAAGAAAAAAGTAGTAGCTTGAATTAAGTACATTTCACTTGAATGAACTAATAAATAGTTAAATTGAGTTTTTATATGCTTGAAAATTTATTTAAAATAAACTCTATTTGAGCTCTAGTTAACATTTCTATGTATGTTTTTGTCCATACTCGTGTGCATGGACAGCACTCGCTCCGCTCGTGCTGTCCTGCTCACTTGGTGGGAGAAGCCTCTGCCGCCTTGTAACTAGTCAAGTAATAACTATTTTTTAATTTTTCTATAAAATTGTCTACATTTTGAAGTTATCTCATTAAACAAATGTTGTCTCATGAAACAAAATTGCGTTATAATAAATGAAATATACTTCATGCATGTCATGCAAGTATATTGTGAATGAAGGCCCTCCCGAGGGCCTTCTGGTCCTTCCGGGAGTACTCGGGTCGGGGGAGAGGGGTTCATCCTGGAAACCCCAGCGAAAGCAATAGTCGGGACGGGGGGGGGGGGGGGGGGGGATCCTGGAAACCCCAGCGAAAACAATAGGGATTTCCCTAAAAACCAGCGAGAAGGCCCCGAGGGCCTTCGGGTTCTTCTGGAAGCACTCGGGTCCTCCGAAGGGCCTTCGCATCTTTCCGGAGGCACTCGTGTCTTTCCGGAAGGCACTCGGGTCCTCCCGAAAGCACTCGGGTGGAGGAGGGGGGTGCAGATCCTGGAAACCCGAGCGAAAGCAATAGGGAAATTAAAATTTCCCTAAAAATCATAAGAAACTTATGAAACTTCTTAATTATGTAGCCGATAGAAAATAGTTCCGACCAGTGGTACGGTTTTATTTCCCGCACGTTGACGTCGGCTAAAGATGTTAAGAAAGATGGAATCATCTTCAATCGAAATTCCAATCGGGAACTCTGGAATTCCCAGAGTTCCGATTCCGAAGAATTTCATGTGTTTAAATCATCTTATCTTAAATAATATGTATATACATCAATATCTCGATATAAATATCATATAAAAAACATTAATTATAAAAAAATATTAAATAAATAA